>JARQOC010000003.1:431809045-431925695 GCA_033576535.1 Allobates femoralis
AATCACAAGCTAATCTTTTATCCTGATAACATCCAGTCGGCCATACGCCCCGTTCCTCATGGACCTGATGTGCCAGTGCCTTTGCCTCCAACTGAATTGCCAGTCATCTCTTCAGAGTCTTCAGACCCGAAACATCCAAAAGTTCAAGGGTGCGATAATGAATATAAGCCCTCTGGAAGCGATTCACCTCAGCAATTCTCTCAGGTTGAACTTAATGATCTGACTAGAGATCTGGGCCTTTTGAAAGAGGCAGCTGAATTGTTGGGCTCCAGATTGAAAGAAAAAAACTTACTGAATAAAGGAACCTCTTTTTCTTGGTACAGGAATCGAGAAAAGGAATTCGTTAAGTACTTTGAGGAAGAACAGAATCTGGTGTATTGTTCTGATGTTCCCGGATTGATGAGGAAATATAATATAAATTACGATAAAGATGAATGGAGGCTGTTTATAGATTCTTCAAAACGGAGCCTCAAAGCTGCCCTTCTTCATGACGTAAGTCAGTATGCATCTGTACCAGTTGGACATTCAGTGCATTTAAAAGAATGCTAAGAAAATCTGGCTCTCGTTCTCAACAAAATAAAATATGCCGACCACGGTTGGACCATATGCGGTGATTTGAAAGTTATCTCCATGCTTCTTGGTCTACAAGGCGGATATACAAAGTTCCCTTGTTTCATTTGTGAGTGGGACAGCCGTGATAGGACTCAACATTGGGTTAAAAAACAATGGCCGAAAAGACAAAATCTAGAACCAGGCACCAAGAATGTGATTCGGAACAGCTTAGTTGAGCCAAGAAAAGTATTGTTACCTCCTCTGCATATAAAATTAGATGTAATGAAGCAGTTTGTTAAGGCTATTCCAAAAGATGGAAATTGTTTCAAATACCTGTGTAAGACTAGGGTCACACTTGCGTTTTTTACAAGCGTTTTTGGAGACCTGCGTTTTCCAAAACGCATGTAAAAACGCACCTATAGGCCCCCATGTTAAAAAACGCATGCCCTAATAGCAAAAACGCATGTGTGACAGTACCATGCGTTTTTTGGTGCATTTCCAAAAACGCATGCGTTTTTTAACATGGCGCCCTATGGGAAACGCATGCAAAAACGCATGGTACATTAGTACTATTTAGTACCATCCAAAAACGCATGCGTTTTCCATAGGAACCCATGTTATAAAAACGCATGCATTTTTGGATGGCACTAAAAGGTACTAATGTACCATGCGTTTTTGCATGCGTTTTCCATAGGGGCCCATGTTAAAAAAATGCATGCGTTTTCTACAAAAGCGAATGCGTTTTTAAAACAGCACCAAAAAATAGTGCATGCACTATTTTTTGGTGCAGATTTAAAAACGCATGTAAAAACGCAGGGAGCCATCACACACCTTAAAGAACTCATGATGACATGTAAAAACGCATGAGTTTTTTTAAATCACTAAAAAAACTCATGCCTAAGGCTACGTTCACACATCGCGTATTTTGGGGCGTTTTTTTACGCGCGTATTTGCTCCAAAAACACATGTGCATCTGCGTTTTACAGCAAAGTGAATGGACATTCACTTTGTGCCTTGCAGACATCGCGTAATTAAACGCAGCGTTTTTGGAGCAAAAAACGCGCGCGTAAAAAGAATGAACATGTCAATTCTTTGCGTTTTTTTACGCGCGCGTTTCCATAGGCCCCATTATAAAAACGCGCGTCTAAATGCGCGATTGAAGTAGAAGCGAGTTGTTCTCTCGCGTATTCTTATCACGTTTTTAAACGCGCGTTTTTCCCTTGAAAAGACGCGCGTAAAAAAACGCGATAAAATACGCGAATGTGTGAACGCAGCCTAAGATGTTTCCAGGTTTATCCGAAGCCAAGTTGAAAGAGGGAATCTTTGTTGGTCCAGACATCCACAAGCTTATGAAGGATAAAGCATTTGAGACCAGTATGAATAAAAAGGAAAGGGAAGCCTGGGCTGCCTTCAAAGATGTCGCCATTAAATTTCTGGGCAATTACAAAGATCCCGACTACGAACAAACTGTAATGGATATGATGGAGAAATTTCAAGCGTTGGGTTGCAACATGAGTGTGAAATTACATTTCCTCCACTCACATGTGAACTTTTTCCTTGAAAATTTAGGAGCAGTCAGCGAAGAACAGGGTGAAAGATTCCATGAGGACATCAAAGATATGGAGCGAAAATATCAAGGAAGATGGAATAAAAACATGCTGGCCGACTACTGTTGGATGCTAACACGAGATAAGCCTGAGAATCAACATAAAAGACAAACATCGAAAAGAAGTTTCAAAAGAAAAAAACAACGTACTTAAATGACTTTACCTAATTTGGTTACAAAAAATTATATTGATTTTTGTCAATGAAATATCTTAGTCAAAAAATATGCCTTTTTCTGATTTTTTTTTACATGCTAACTTGCTCACTTGAGTACAAAAATATGCTTTTAAATCCTTTTGCATGCTTTATAAGCTCTGTAGACAACTTGATTCTAGAAACTGCACTATAATTTGATGTAAATATTTTTAACTTGAGGGAGTTTTTCTCTAGACCAGAGGCGGCTTGTGAAATCTGGAAACAGTGATTTTCAACTATAATATAATTATATTATAATTATATTATACTAGATTGTTGAAAAATAAATTTGCCACACCAAGAATTCTTGGAGGCCTATGGGTGTGCTTTATAATATATGAAGGACTATGGATGGTGCATTATAATATACTACATGGCAGCCCGATTCTAATGCATATTAGGATATGTATGTAGTTTTTTTATGAAGATTTAAGAAATCGATTATACATCAATTTAAATGGATAAAAACCACTGTTGCCAGATATTACATGTACAATTGTTTGATAGAATTCCTTTTTAAATAGGATTTTAGCAAAAATATCGATCTTGGTTTTACAAAAAATCCTTACGTGATGGAGAAAAATGGAGGTCATTTACGTAATCAGCTCACCAAATTACATAAAAATCAGTGAAAACATCTCTTGTATTTTTCAAAAAATTCAATTTTGCAGGGTTGTGTTATTTTTAGTCAGTCATCCTTGTGTAGGATATGGTGAAGTTTCCTGGAAGTTTTCCTTAGTGCCTCAAGCTGTGGGTTGTAGGTTACCACCAGAGGAACACAATGGTTCTCTTCTTTTTCTCTGTATTGGAGTGCATGACTTCTAGGGATCCTTGTGGCTTTCATGATCTGATCCTCAATGGAGGTGAGGTAGTAGCCTTGGTTTGAAAATGTCTTTTTAAGATGGTTTAAGTGTTTCCGCTGGGTTGGAGCAAATATGGTTATATCTGAGGGCCTGGCTGCAGACAATGGACTTCTTAATGTGTTTCGGGTGGAAACTGATCCATCTGAGGTATGTAGAAGAATTTCAGAAGCACATACACATAAGCCTGTGCACACCACAGTATTTATATCAAGGTTTATTTAATAAGTAACAAAAACTGGTGCAATAGATATTTAAAAACATTTATAAACAAAATCTGAGGTATGTGGGACAGTCAATCGGTTTCCGATACACCGATGTCTGGAATGAACCATTTAGAATTTTTATGGTGGTATCCAGGAAGTTGATTTCTGTTTTTCAGTGCTCCAATGTCAGATTTATGGTGGGATGAAATTTGTTCAAATTGTCATAAGGAAGTGGATGAACTCCAGCGCCACCTTTAAGTAGCTCCTCAAAGTCATAGTCGCTTTCTAACAAGCTTTTTAATATGACTAGGGGATTTGTGCTGGATCAGAACCCCAAACTACAGACGATTCCTTACTGAAGTGCAAATTTGCATATTTATAAGAGGAGGGATGTGGCTTTAAATCTCCTTACCTACTTAACTGTCTATGGTTGCTGGTACTATGGTACTATGGTTGCAGGAAAACTCCTCTCCATAAGGTAGATAGCAAGTTCCCAGACCTTGAAATTGTCATGGAATTTTAGAAGTTCATGTTCATGTTCAGTCTCAGTCCAGATTATTAAAATGTCATCAATGAAACGGAAGTATGCCAAGGATTGGATGGTGCAGGAGGCTAAAAAGTCATTCTCCAGTTTAGCCATAAAAAGTTTGACATACTGCGGGGCCATTTTGCTTCCCATAGCGGTTACAGCATGTTGTAGATACAGTTCTTCACCAAAAGAGAAAATGTGTGTGAGGATAAATCTGGTAAGCCTTAGTGCTGATTCAGAAGGGATCCCATTCACTTCAAGAAACATTCGGCAGGCAGTAAGTCCATCTTCGTGTGGGATGTTAGAATATAAGGATTCCACATCCATGGTGGCTACGATGGCGGGGAATGGTGGGGGATAAGGGGATTGTTAATGTGACACCACCTATGGTACCTGGTAATGGATATACCAGCGCTGCAGCCGGCCGCTGAGGTGATGGTGGGTGCAGCAGAGTGTGGTACAGCTCCCCACAGGTGGAGCTTTACCTCAGGGCAGCGGGGATGGATGAGGGGAGTAGTAGTTGCGTCTTTGCAGACAGGGCGGTGAATTGCGGCGGTTAGACAGGCACACAGGTATTGCTGTTTCGGTACCTTTTACTGGTGACAAGGTAACAGGTACAGTCCAGAGAAATAACCAGGTCCCCGGTGCAACTTGGGACTTCCACCTTAGAAAGTTATGAGGCCTCCTCTGCCTTTGTGCTCTGTGGTTTGGGATGAGTCCTGCCTGTGCCTGAACCTACCGCTTCTTCTCCCTCTCTGTACTTTGCTCTAAACTGGCTATGAGGTCCTTCTGCGGGGTCCCTGTTTCTCCTATGGCCCCTGGCCCTATACTTGGTCAGTTTAGCATCTCTTACTTAGCTTGCTTTGGAGATGAACTCCTCTTGAGTCTCCTGGGCTTTTGCTGTTGCAGTAAATGGTAGCAGCATCGGACTCCGGTGTCCGGGTGTACTAAAGGGCTGTAGCAACTGGTTCCCTTTTCTTGATTCCCTGTTTCTTCCACTTGCCTCCGACCCTTTCCCTAGGGTGCAACACAGCGGTCAATGGTCCCTGGTCCTGGTTCCTTCCCAGCGACCAGCTCCTCACTCCTCCAGCTCTCTCCTCAGACTCTCTCTTGGGACTGACTCCTGAGACTGACTCTTGGGACTGACTAACTCCTCCCCTCAGGCCTGGATGTTTTAAAGGGGAACTGGCTTAAGGCAGCCAGTAGAGCTCCCCATTCAGGTCTGAGGTGGAATGTGTGGTGTGCTGTGCGAACCAAGGTGTAATTCCCTCCTTGTACCGGTGGATCCTGTGGTAATCCCCGCAGGGGTGCCACACAATATATGACGTAATATAAACTTGGCTACATAAGGCCTAATGGGGATTGAGCAATAGATGTTATTGTTGTTCTGACACCAGTGAAATTGTATATACCTGATTCCTATGAAATTTAAACCCTATATGATCTGTTTTTGGATAACAATTGGGTGGTCATTGACACCTTCTTTCCCTTGTCCAACCTTGTCTGTGTAATAAACTTATATTTGCTGTATATTGGAGCATTTACTCAGTTTTTTGCTGTTTTATAACTATTAATTAAAGTAAAAAATTAGGGAGTGAAAGTGAAATTTTTTGGGCCACCTTAACAAACATATTACTTCTTTTACCGCCTAGGTGTTTTTAGAAACCTGAACCGTTGAAAAGCCTGAACATGTGCAAAGCAAGTAATAACCCCTCCACCCCACCCCCAAAGAAATGCATTTGTCATCCCTCCACCATTTCTTTATGGAATAATTGCAAGCAGGGCCTCACTGCTCTGGTTACATTATATGTTACTTTGTAATGTTTGTCGCCTGTATACTGTATGTGGCGCCCCTGCAGACCGTTTGCCACTAAGATGGCACAGCAGCTGGGATTGGTAAGTCGGTCTCCCCACACAAACACCCGACACACCCCCAATCCTAAGTCTAGATACTCTATGTCCAGCAACGGGATAGCGGGAGGAGCCAGGTGGAGGGTGGAAAGATAGAGATGAACCTGGTTAGGGGAGGTGCCAACACAACAAAAAGAACACCACCAAGGTAGTCAGAGAGGAGAAGTTGAGGAGTTCAGTCGGAAACAGTTATTAGAAGGAGAGGCAAGAACACCACTGTACAGGACTGAGAGAACACTGACCCGGCGGCCTGTGCCATTGTTAGGCTAGCCCAGGTCCAAGGCTGCATACACTAACCAGAGACAGAGGGAGTCCAGGTGTGCCCAAGTTAGCGGGGACATCTCGGGACTGGGCCAGAACTAGAGTGCTGGCTCTGCTGAAGTGGCCAGGATGCTGTATGCTCCAACCACAAACCATAGGGGTGTGCGGGGTCTTTATATCCCGAGACCCAACCTCTGGCGCAGTGAAAGGAAGGCCGTTGTACTAGGGCTAGGAGACCCGGAGAGTCACCCACTGAAAGCCCGTGACCGCTGGACCGTAGCTAGAAAGCGGATAGACTGAAAAGGCCGAAAGAGACATGAAAGGGGGAGATGCAGACAAACCATCCTTTTTGCTTAAACCACATTGGAGCTGCTGCTGAACTGTTGTAAGCTGTAGCATCTGTGAGGAAAAGAGTAAAACCCGGTTAAAGATCGATACTGTCGGAGACTGTGCTTCTTGTGCATGAGAGGAGATAGACTGGTTTCTGTGATCCAGCAGCAGGAGGCTGCCCGTGACTGTGAGCTCTGCACCCTCGACGAGCCTGCATGTTCCTAAACTACACGGTTGCCCTGGGGACCAGCTCTACCCGTGTAGGGCTCAACATCCTTGCTGCTACCCCCATCATCCCCAGAGGTCCTGACTGCAGCGGCGGCTACCCATAGCCACACACCACGGGCGGCGTCACGATAATTCCTAAAAACTGTTTTCCCCTTTTATTGACTGCCCACAGTCACGGAGCCAGGTCTCCACCCCTGTGACTCCCCAGAACTGCTGAACCGCCCAGTTCCGAGTACCCCACGGCCCTGGTGGGTGAGTCAACTTGGCGTCATGAACAGGATCTACCGACTTGTGTGCGTGATAGACTGTGTTTTTGGGCCTCGGCAATGGTGGCCCTAAAAGACTGAGACCATGTGCTGGCAGAGGGGCATGCCACAACCCCTCGTCATAGGCCAGGCTAGCCCCAGGCGCGAAAAGCTGTCCACACCCTTTCCATTCACCAACAATTGGGAGGGTGGCTCCAGAGACTGTATAATTCCTCCCAGGGTTGTGATTACCGACGACGATGAAGCACGGCAACACTCACAAAGGGAGGGAGTTAAGAGAGAGAACAGCACAAGGAGCCAAGAAGGTGGCAGGAGGCCGAGAGAGACTGAGATACCGACAATGGCAGAGCGTGGGGTGCGATGTGCGGACTCCCGCGGTTCCCCAGAGACCAGTCAACAGTCAGAGGTGGATCTTAACTCCTTGGAGGAGGAAGTTGATGAGCTGAGCTACCAGCTAGAACAAGCTTTCTTTATCGTCGAGGAAGGAGTGACCATGCGGTAAATGGCGCCGCGCCATGTGTCCCCAACCCAGGAGCTCAAGGAGGAAGAAATGGAGCCCGGTGCTCGAGCAGGTATGCCAGCCGCCCCATTGTCACTAGGAGAACTCCTGATCCCTGTAGACTCCCTTCACCCCTTAGTCCCAGTCCGGCAGATGCCAGCCAGGCCTGGGAGGACACTCTAGACCCCGTTCATGGCTTAGCCAAGCCCCTCACCCCAGAGCCGCCGTTTCAAAAGGTCCACAGCAAGCTCATTGTCTGTCATTGGGAGAACCCTGGCAGAGCCTTGATGGGATTCCCATGGGAGGTGGTGGCGGGCCGGGAACAACTCGAGAGCCTCACCCAGGAGGAGTTCCGGTGCCAGTGGATTGCCCAGTGGGAGGCAGAGGAAGCAGAGAAAAGGCTCCAGAAGAAAGAGCTCTTCTGTTGGACAAAATGCTGCAATGCCCAACCTGCCGTCAAGAACCACCAGAACAATAGATCATCTGGTTGCAAAGGTCTTTAATCTTCCAACGCGTTTCGGAGCTATAACCCAGCTCCTTCCTCAGGGATCTTCTCTCCACGGTTAACCGTGAAAGGGTTGCCCTGCAGCAGATGTCTAACAGGTGATCAAACCGGTTGTGGGTAACACAACCGAACCAGGTGAGCAGTTCACACTTATTATCCACCTCATCTCTTTATTTTAGAGATAAGACCCTATTACGCATTATCTCATATCTACAGGAGCAAGAGCTGATAGACCGACAGATCCGGGCCAAGGACAAAGTCCGGTGGGCCCCATCCGCCCGCCAGGCCCACGTCGGGAGCAGGTCGTTACTGCCTTCCGTGCCAGGAGCGGTTGGGGCTTCATCAAGGAGCCCGGAGCCAGTCGAGAGGTGTATGTGCCCTGGATGGACGTTGAGTCACACTTGCCTGTAGGTCAGCAGGATAGGGATTTTCTCTGCGGGGATAAAGTCACCTATGTCCGTCAGGAGGGAGATCGAGGACCCTATGCCCCCCTGGTTTATCGAGTATGGCCAGGAGAACCAGTGACAGCCTCGGTCCCCGAGCCAACTGCAACAAATGGACCGCGGAACCCAGACCCCGATCCTGGAGTATTCACCGCCAGCCCCGTTCATGACTCGTGTGAGGCAAAGTGCACTGCCATGGCAACAGCCATAAGCGCCGGACAGGCAACAGACATGTAAGTTTGAACATTGCTTTCTCTTTGTTTTCCCTGAAAATGTGACCCCTGTTTGAAAAAGCAAAACAGCAGCTCTGGGAGGCTATTCTGACATCATCCAAAGAAATACAAGCAGAAACTCTCCAGAAACTCACATTATCAATGGATGCTAGAATTGTGAAGGTGATATCAAAGTAGGGTTCCTATGTTAACATGTAACTTGGCCTGTTAGGATTTGGAGTTAAATAGCTTTTTATTTCAGTGAATGTGACCTGTTAATGCTGCAAATTCAACAAATGAGCATTTTCAGTTCTTTCAAACATATCAAATGTTTACAAACTCTACTGTGTGTAATAATTTGGAACAGTGCTTTTAGAGTTTTTTTAATTTTGAAAATTATACTGTTATCATAGGGAGATTTCTTCAATAAAATTTGATGTATACTCTAACGGGTGATGACTTTTATTACACTGATCGTCATTTGCACCGACCATTTAGAAAAATCAGAGAAAAAGAACATTTGCATAATAATTTGGAATACAGTGTAGTTGAGCTCGCTTAGGTGCGCTCTCTGTTGGTTTTATTGTATGCTTTTATTGTGTTTTATACAGTGATAATGTATGTTTGAACTGTGTGTGCTTAAAAGGAACAATTGCACTTGTGACCGCGATGCTTAAAAATCCACTGGTGTGGTTGAAGTACCGGACAGTTTAGTCCCTGTTGCCACGCCTAAGGCTTGCAAACGGGTTTTTCTTGTGGTGGGTTCCCGATGACCAAGAGTCGATAAGTGAAGAGATGATTATTGGACAGTTTTGCACTTTTACTACTTTTCTATCCCCATGCCCCTTAGACGAAAGATGTGTTTTGTTATGTAACGTTCAAGCCATGAACCAGGAAGAAGAAGTATACTTGCAAATTGTTGTTATTGTTATATGCATAAAAAAAGTTTGAGCTTTGTGTACCACCGAACCAGGTCCTAACATGCGGACATGGTAATCTTTGCTCATGGGGAGTGTGGCGCCCCTATGGACCAGTCACCACTAGATGGCACAGCAGCCGAGATTGGTAAGTCGGTCTCCCCACACAAACACCCGAGACATTCCCAATCCTAAGTCTAGGTACTCTATGTCCAGCAATAGGATAGCGGGAGGAGCCAGGTGCAGGGTGGAAAGTTAAGAGACGAACCCAGTTAGGGGGGTACCAACACAACAAAAAGAATACCAAGGCAGTCAGGGAAGAGGAGTTGAGGAGTGGAGTCGAAAAGAGTTAGTAGAAGGAGAGGCGAGAACACCACCGTACAGGACTGAGAACACGGACCTGGCGGCCTGTGCCACTGTTAGCCTAGCCTGGGTCCAAGGGTGCAGACACTAACCAGAGAAAGAGGGAGTGCAGGTGTGCCTGAGTTTGCGGGGACATCGAGGGACTGGGCCGAAACCAGAGTGCTGGCTCTGCTGAAGTGGCCAGGATGCTGTTTGCTCCAACCACGATCCCCGGCGAGGTGCAGGGTCTTTATGTCCCGAGACCAACCTCTGGCGCAGTGAAAGGAAGGCCATCGTACTAGGGCTAGGGGACCTGGAAAGTCACCCACTGAAAGCCCATGACCGCTGGACCTTAGCTAGCATGCAGACAGACTGAAAAGGCCCGAAAGAGGCATGAAAGGGGGAGATGCAGTTGAACCATCCCAGCTGCTTAAACCACACCAGAGCCGCTGCTGAACTCTTGTAAGCTGTACCATCTGTGAGGAAAAGAGTAAAACCCAGTTCGGCCCTGGTCGGCGAGTCATATACATACACCTATTGTAAAGTGCAGCAGAATATGTTGGTTCTGTAGAAATAAAGTAATAAAAGCATGACTGCTAATAATAAGTGTTTTCTGATTGAATCCACCTGCATAAACTGCATGGCAAAGTGGCACTCTGAAATGAAATGAGATACAGAGTTATGTGATCTGTTGATATTCATCCATCTTTAAACTTAGTGATGATTGCTAGGGTCGTATTTGGAGTTCCTGCCGTCCTAGGCACTTTCGGTGGCTGCGCCCCCCTTCTGATCAGTCAGACTCAGCGTATGTGCACACAGCATTTTATTTTTCAAGCAGATCCGCTCAGTATTCTGCCTGAAAAAGCAGCAAATAAATGCTAAAAGGAATGAACTCATACACTGCAATGTAAACACGACTTGCTGTTTATATGTTTAGTCTTAGGGCCCTTTCACATCAGCGTTTTTTGAAATTTGCGGCAGATGCGGTGAAAAAAACGCATCTGCGGCAATTACCGCATACCGGCTGCACTTGCGGCGCGGTTGCGGTAAACGCCATGCAAAGTATAGGCGTACTTGCGGCAGGTGCGGCAAGTGCGGTTTTGCACTTGCGGCAAGTGCAGCCGCGAAAAAAACCGCGGTCAGCCGCAGTTTTTTTCGCTGCCGCACCTGCCGCAAGTGCAAAACCGCACTTGCCGCACCTGCCGCAAGTACGCCTATACTTTGCATGGCGTTTACAACAACCGCGCCGCAAGTGCAGCCGGTATGCGGTAATTGCGGCAGATGCGATTTTTTTCAAAAAACGCTGATGTGAAAGGGCCCTTAGGAAGTTTTTTTTTTAACTTTGTGTCCTGAAGCATCTTTCATCTAAATTAGCCTGCGTTTACACGTAGTGTAATTTTTGCCCTTTTTTTATAGTGCGCTTTTCCCCCAAAGTGCATCTGTGTTTCCTGGCAAAGTGAATGGACTTTCACTTTTGTGGTTCAGACGTTGCACTTTTTTCGGCTGTGCTTTTATGGAAAAAGTGTGCGCATAAAAAGAATGAACATGTCAATTCTTTGCGCAAACATGCGCACGCTTTCTCTCATACCCGCCATTATAAGGAGCTGGAATATGCATTGTCATTCAGACAATGCTTATTCCAACCCCTGTAACGCGGGTGCAGGAGCGAAGTGATGTCACACGGGGAGGAAGAATCCTGAGTTCCTCCCCCGTTGACAGGTGTGACATGCAGTTTAGCTTTCGCATTGTATCTATATACACTGCGAAAGTTAAATAAAAGTTAACAAAAGGTATTAAAAATAGAAAAATAGAATACTCACCTCTCCACAGAGGAGAATTTGTCCGGACGCTGCAAGGACTTTAAAATGTGATTGGCCGGTACCGATCAGCTGATGTGTAACGTAACATACCACCTGATCGCTACCGGCCAATCACATTTAAGGTCCTTGCAGCATCTAGACAAATTCTCCTCGGGTCCCGGAACAGCCGGCGGAGAGGTGAGTATTCTATTTTTTTATTTTTAATACCTTTTGTTAACTTTTATTTAGCATTGGCAGTGTACAGTATATAGATACAATGCGAGAGCTAAACTGCATGTCACACCTGTCACACGGTGGAGGAACACGGGGGAGTGTGTGAATGCACAGCATTTCTTTACCAGTGCTAAATAGCGCGGCTGCAAAACGCGGCAAAAAATGTGCACCCTCAAGAGCGCGGGAAATACGCTGTGTGTGAACGTAGCCTTACAGCACTCAGGGAGTTCACAGACATCTGAAAGTGCCCCTAGCCTTCAGATAGTAATACCTCCGTACCCAAAAATTGCATAAAAAATGCAATGCTTTTTTTTACCTGCTTAAAAAACGCATCTTCAAAATCCAGGAAATACGTGCTCATAAAAAAAAAAAAGCAGCAAATACGCAGTGTGTGAACGTTGCCTAATCATCAACGTATTATTGCATTTTTTTATTGACACCATTTTTGGCAGGCACACACATGCACAAGAATGCACAAAGGCACACGCATGCACAAGAATGCAGACAAGTACACGCACAAGAACACAGACAGGTACACGCACTCACAAGGACACAGACAGGTATATGCACAAGAACACAGAGAGGTACACACACTCACAAGGACACAGAGAGGTACACGCACTCACAAGGACATAGAGAGGTACATGCGCAGGAACACAGAGAGGTACACGCACTCACAAGGACACAGAGAGGTAAACACACTCACAAGGACACAGAGAGGTACACACACTCACAAGGACACAAAGAGGTACACGCACTCACAAGGACACAGAGAGGTACACACACTCACAAGGACACAGAGAGGTACACGCATTCACAAGGACACAGACAGGTGCATGCACAAGAACACAGACAGGTACACAAATTCACAAGGACACAGTCTGTGTCCTTGTGAGTGCGTGTACACAGACAGGTACATGCACAAGAACACAGAGAGGTACATGCACTCACAAGGACACAGACAGGTACATGCACAAAAATGCAGATAGCTACACGCACTTACAAGAATGCAGATAGGTACACACACTCTACCATGCACTCACAACCACTATGCAGACAGGTACACTCATTCACAAGAACACAAACACATGTATGTTCAGAAATACATGTATAATCAAAGAAAAGAGCACTTAGCATAAGAGTGAGCACACCACTGAATAAGATCAAGGACAATATTACAAGTACAAAAAACACACACATTTAAAAAACCTACACAATAATGCTTAAATATGAAAGTGCCTGACACCACCAGAATAAGCAATATACTCAGTACGCCAAGCTAGTAAGCTATTAATAGGAATCTACTATATAATTACGCTGTCCCGTCTGTCATCCACTTTCGTCCTCGAATCCCATAAGTAACCGCACCAGTCGGAAGTACCCCGACCGCCATATTGGAACACCCAAGTGATGGGTATTCCGGTATGGCGGCCCCTAGCGTTGACACCATCGGGTTTTCCTTCTGCTCGGTCTCCCTCACTGCTCCATCCTCCCCCATTACCGCTCCGTTCATCGCCCTGTCCCGTGTTACCATTGCGGGCTGAACGCTGAGGATCTCTGTGGAGCGCGTCATGTGACAAGCCTTTGTGATGCGTGAGGTCACATGAACCTGGGCCCGCCCTGAGGGGCTTGAGGACCGGAGCAGGTGAGGGACTGGAGGAGGACTAGAGCAGACGAGGGGCCAAAGGACCGGAGCAGGTGAGGGGCCAGGGTAGGAGCAGAGCGGCAATGCTGGAGGACCAGAGCAGGTGAGGGACCGGAGGACCAGAGCAGGCAAGGGGCCAGAGGACAGCACACACTAAGGGGGAGAGAGACAGCACACAAGGGCCACCACCTGAGCCCGATGAGATAGCATCGGGCCCCCACATCTAGCAGGAATATAATACCTAAAAAAAGGAACAGGATGTAAACAAATGTACACAAATGGGGGCAGATGGTAAAAGACAAATGTAATCTGTCTGCAGCCAGGTCCCCTCATGAGTGCAGGCACCACACTGTGCAGTCATGTGTCTAGTAGTCTCAGACATCAGGAGATTTATAAGAGAGTAGGTGTGATTTCCATCCTTTATTTTCCTTCTCCTACGCGTTTCGGCGCCCCACCTGGCGCCTTCCTCAGGGATGGTGGGGCGCCGAAACGCGTAGGAGGAGGAGAATAAAGGATGGAAATCTGACTGTCTCTTTGGTGAGTTTTTTAAGCCCTGGAGCAGCGTGGACCGTAGCACACCTACACTCCCATCATCTTTCTGGATTAAACCACTGTTCAGTGGTCGGTGGAGGTCCTGCAGCAGCTTGGAATAATATTTCCTAAACGCCTTCAAACCAGTTGTGGGGATCACAACTGTACCAGGTGAGTGGCTTCTCCGCACCACCCCATTACTATTACTGTCAATAGTGATAGGGCACTATTGCGCCTCTTGTCCCCCACCCTTTTATATTTTTATCAGGAGATTTATGGCAGCTGCTTTGAAGTCTTCTACAGATCGGGTGACTCACACTGATAGTGACACCGATCTATTTAAGGCTTAAAGCCGCTGCCATAAATCTACTGTGCCTTAAGGGCCCGATACACGCTACGATATCGTTAACGATATCGTTTGTACGTCACGGCTTTTTAGGTGGAACAACGACGTTGTAACGACGTCGTTGTGTGTGACACGTAGAAACGATCAACGATAAGTCGGCTGATCGTTCATCGGAGGTTTGTGATCAGGACCTTAAACCAAGTGATGAGCGTCTGTCCAACCTGCAGCATCAGTGTGTGTGTGACACCTTGATAACGATGTCGTTAACGACCTCGCCTATTCAGAACTGAAGGACGTAGGCGATAAAATGACCGCAAGTATCGTTCCCTTTCCACGGAATCGTTGCTGCGTCATTACAGATATCACTAGCGATCATTTTTTTTTTAAACCAATCGAGTTTTTATTGGATTTTAAAAGGCATCTAATAATTGCCTAAGCCAGCTTCCGTCCGTTTCTGCTCGAAATGACGTAAGATCCGGACTGGACTGAAGCTGGCTTAGACACACACACACCGCACTCCCGGCTGTCACCCAGCTGTACCCACCTCCCTCACCAGGTCCCCGCACTCCCCTTCCACATACCCGCTACCTGCTCCCAACAGTCCACCCGGTGTTCCCCACTCACACAACACCCGATCATCCCCACAAATCCGTTGTAGAAGCTGGAGGACCTCTGGTGATGTCACAGGTGTGAGCGGAGTCACAGATCACATGACTGTGACATCACCAAAGGCCCTTTAGCACTGCAGACACCGAGTGGAGAGCAAAGAACAGGTACAGACAACAACACCCCCTGCTCTCCCAGGATCTACTGCTCACCCCCCACTTTGCCCCACCCCCCTCTCTACTGCGCTGCCCCCCCCACAATGCTCCATTGCCGTTCTACTGCTGCCCTGCTGTGCTGCCCCCCCACAATGCTCCACTACCCCCCTGCCCTGCTGCGTTGCCCCCACAATGCTCCATTGCCGCTCTACTGCCCCCTGCCCTGCTGTGCTGCCCCCCCCACAATGCTCCACTACCCCCCTGCCCTGCTGCACTGCCCCCCCACAATGCTTCATTGCCACTCTACTGCCCCCCTGCCCTGCTGCCCTGCTCCCCCACAATGCTCCACTGTCCCCCTGCCCTGCTGTGCTGCCCCCCCCCCCACAATGCTCCACTGCCGCTCCATTGACCCCCTTCCCTGCTGCGCTGCCCCCCTAAAATGCTCCACTTCTCCCCCTGCCCTGTTGCGCTGCCCCTCAATTCTCCACTGTCCCCCTGCCCTGCTGTGCTGCCCCCCCACAATGCTCCACTACCCCCCTGCCCTGCTGCACTGCCCCCCACAATGCTCCATTGCTATGCCAATGCCCCCCTGCTCTGCTGCACTGCCCCCCACAATGCTCCACTGTCCCCCTGCCCTGCTGCGCTGCACCCCACAATGCTCCACTGTCCCCCTGCCCTGCTGTGCTGCCCCCTCCACAATGCTCCATTGCTGCTCCACTGCTCCCCTGCCCCCCCCACAATGCTCCACTGCCCTGCTGCGCTGCCCCCCCACAATGCACCACTGCCCCCCTGCCCTGCTGCGCTGCCCCCCACAATGCTGCACTGCCCCCCCACACTACTCCATTGCTGCTCCACTGCCCCCTTGCCCTGCTGCTCTGCTCTCCACAATGCTCCATTGCCGCTCCACTGTCGCCCTGCCCCCACAATGCTTCACTGTTGCCCTGCCCTGCTGCGCTGCTCTCCACAATGCTCCATTGCCGCTCCACTGTCGCCCTGCCCCCCCACAATGCTTCACTGTTGCCCGGCCCTGCTGCGCTGCCCCCCCCACAATGCTCCACTATCCCCGGGCCCTGCAGCGCTGCCTCCCCCCACAATGCTCCACTGTCCCCCTGCTCTGCTGCGCTCCCCCCCACAATGCTCCATTGCTGCTCCACTGTTCCCCTGCCCTGCCCCCACAATGCTCCACTGTCACCCTGCCCTGCTGCGCTGCCCCCCCCCACAATGCTCCACTGCCGCTCCACTGTCCCCCTTCCCTGCTGCGCTGCCCCCTTAAAATGCTCCACTACTCCCCCTGCCCTGTTGCGCTTCCCCCTCAATGCTCCACTGTCCCCCTGCCCTGCTGCCCCCCCACAATACTCCACTACCCCCCTGCTCTGCTGCACTGCCCCCCACAATGCCCCACTGTCCCCCTGCCCTGCTGCGCTGCCCACCCACAATGCTCCACTACTCCCCTGCTGTGCTGCCCCCCACAATGCTCCACTGTCCCCCTGCTGTGCTGCCACCCTACAATGCTCCACTGCCCCCCTGCCCTGCCCCCCCCCACAATGCTCCACTGCCCCCCTGCTCTGCTGCGCTCCCCCCCACAATGCTCCATTGCTGCTCCACTGTTCCCCTGCCCTGCCCCCACAATGCTCCACTGTCACCCTGCCCTGCTGCGCTGCCCCCCCCACAATGCTCCACTGCCGCTCCACTGTCCCCCTTCCCTGCTGCGCTGCCCCCTTAAAATGCTCCACTACTCCCCCTGCCTTGTTGCGCTGCCCCCTCAATGCTCCACTGTCCCCCTGCCCTGCTGTGCTGCCCCCCCACAATACTCCACTACCCCCCTGCTCTGCTGCACTGCCCCCCACAATGCCCCACTGTCCCCCTGCCCTGCTGCGCTGCCCACCCACAATGCTCCACTACTCCCCTGCTGTGCTGCCCCCCACAATGCTCCACTGTCCCCCTGCTGTGCTGCCACCCTACAATGCTCCACTGCCCCCCTGCCCTGCCCCCCCCACAATGCTCCACTGCCCCCCTGCTGTGCTGCCCCCCCACAATGCTCCACTGCCCTGCTGTGCTTCCCCCCCCCAATGCTCCACTGTCCCCCTGCCCTGCTGTGCTGCCCCCCCACAATGCTCCACTACCCCCCTGCTCTACTGTGCTGCCCCCCCACAATGCTCCATTGCTGCTCCACTGCTCCCCTTCCCTGCTGTGCTGCCCCTCCACTCTGCTCCACTGTCCCTCCCCCTCTGCCCTGCTTACCCCTGCTCTTCACCACTCTCCTACTCCACTGTCCCTGGCTCAGTCCCGCCTCACCCCTGCTCTGCCCCTCTCCCCATCCCGCTCTCCTGCTCCCCCCACGATGCTCCACTGCTCCCCCCCACTCTGCTCCACTGTTCCTTTCCCCACTGCCTCACTTACCCCTGCTTTTTCTCGCTCTCCCCCAGTCTGCTCCACTGCCCCCCCCTCTGCTCCACTCACCCCTGCTCTGCTCCATTGTCTCCCCGCTCTGCCCCGCTAACCCCTGCTCTTCTCCACTGTCCCCTGCTCTGCTTTTCTTGCTCTGCTGCGCTGTCCCCCCTCTCTGCTGCGCTGTCCCCCCTTTTTGCTGCGCTGTCCCCATCTCGCCTCTGCTCTGTTCTCCCTCGCTCTGCCCCATTGTCCCCTCGCTCTACTGCAGCTGTCCCCCTGCTCTGCCCCACTCACCCCCGTTCTGTTCTTCTTGCTCTGCCCCGCTTTGCGCTGCGCTGTCACCCCGCGCTGCGCTGTCACCCCTGGCGCTCAGCCCATTAGCGGCGCTGGATTCAAATCCTCCACCAAACTTGCGTGGTAGAATTGAATCGCGTGCCGCTCATTGGCTCAGCCGGTGGAAGCTCAGCCAATGAGCTGTGCCGCGCGGCTTTGGCGGGGATTTAAATCCCGTGCTGTTCAAATCACCCGCCAAAGCCACGCGCCACCACTCATTGACTGAGCTGCTGCCTGGTGATTCAAATCTCGCACGACACCACTCAATGGGTTTCATTGAAAAAAATAAACATAAAACCCTATGACACTTAAAACCAATTAGCATAATAATTTGGAACATAGTGTACAGTGCTAACCACTGAGCCACCGTATACAGTGCTAACCACTGAGCCACCGTATACAGTGCTAACCACTGAGCCACCATATACTGTGCTAACCACTGAGCCACCGTATACAGTGCTAACCACTGAGCCACCGTATACAGTGCTAACCACTGAACCACCGTATACAGTGCTAACCACTGAGCCACCGTATACAATGCTAACCACTGAGCCAGCGTATACAGTGCTAACAACTGAGCCAGCGTATACTGTGCTAACCACTGAGCCACCGTATACAGTGCTAACCACTGAGCCGCCGTATACAGTGCTAACCACTGAGCCACCGTATATAGTGCTAACCACTGAGCCACCAAATACAGTGCTAACCACTGACCCACCATATACAGTGCTAACCACTGACCCACCGTATACAGTGCTAACCACTGAGCCACCATATACAGTACTAAGCACTGAGACACCATATACTGTGTGATGACATAGAATGGGTATGTTGGAAAGCACAAAAGTGTGACACATGTCCACTGCTCCTGCTAGCACCACTAAGGATACACAGATGATCATTTCACCGCACTCCCGATGCAATAGCATCGGGCCTATTTCTAGTAACATATAAAAACATTCACATCAAGGAAAAAGGGGCTGTTACAAGTGGAGCAAAGAATATTCAGGAGTGCATATATGCATTAGAGTAGCCAGCATGATCAGCAGCCATCTATTATATAATCACGAATGGGATTTTTGCCCCTTTTGAGACCGCTCACGCTGCGAGTCAGCGTGGTCATGTGGATACGAACGAAGCATTGGCCGCGCAGCGGCCATTGCGAGCAGCTCTAAGGCGACTCGCTATGCCCGCGCAGCGGGCATGGTGAGTCGCCTTAGCAGCGCGAAGCATTGGCCGCGAAGCGGCCATTGCGAGTCAGAGACTCGCTCTGCTAGAATCCCGATGCATTGTGCATCGGGCACCCATCTAGTATAAAATAAACATAAATTATACAGTCATAAAATATTGAGAAGAAGACCAAGGATCCCACCAAGCGAGAATCCTTTTTCTCCTGATCAATGAACCAGCAAAGGTCGTCTCATACCGAAACATTAGATTCAAACGTGCAACAAGTTTGTACCTCGAGGGAGTTAAGGTAAATTTTCAATGTTTGCTTATGCATTGTCAAGCTGCAATTAGGATAATAGAAACTATCGGCCTGATGGGAGAGGGAATGTCCGAAAGAGAAATACCCAAAATAGCCAGAGAGCCAGTTAAATTAATGGGAACACCAGTAACTTTCTGAATGACCAATTCAACCTGGGACCAAAAGGAGCAAATTCTTGGACACTCCCACCACACATGGGCCAAACTGCCCACCACACCACAGTCTCTCCAGCATGTCGGAGAAGAATCCGGAAACAAGTGACAAAGACGGGCAGGGGTATAATACCAGAAAAGCTTAATTTTTTTAGCTTGTTCAAAGTGATAAAAGCAGGATGTGTACCTGTAAGGGAGAGTAAAGGACCGTTGCCATTCCTCGATCGACACGGAAAAAGCAAGGGAGGTCTCCCATTTAAGCATAAAAGGTAATTTGTTGTCATCATCAGTACTCGCATTGAAAGGAGAGCTGAGGGGTAGGAGGATCGACGTAATATAGACATCTCCAACAGGAGACTCAAAGAACAGCGAGGAGCGAAATTGGACTCGATCTGATACCAGATCAAGGCTGAGCCACCATCCCACCACAGCTTAGCTGGTTCCAACAATGCGGCACGGTAATATGCCTGAATTAAAGGAATTCCCAAACCCCCTCTAGAATATGGGAGGGACATAATCAAGCGAGAAACCCTACGAGATTTGTTATTCCAAATGTATCGGTCGAGAGCTGTATGGAAGGCTGAAATATATTTAGAAGGTATTGAAAGGGGCAAACATCGGAACAGGTAGAGCAGTTTGGGGAGGATCATCATTTTGACCGTCTAAATCCTTTGCCATCCAAGATAACAAAGGAAGGGAGAATCCAGAAAGATCAGATTTAATGTCTGACAGGATGGTTTCACAATTGGTTCGAACAATGTTTTTGAGCCAAGTTATTTTAATCCCCAAATACTTGAAGCCTTCAGGAGACCAAATAAAGGGATAATTAGTTTGAATTTGGATTTGAGCGGCAGTCGTAAAGAACAAAGGGAATATAATAGATTTAGTTAGATTGAGCTTGTAAAAAGAGGCCAAGGAGAACTACCCAAGAACCGAGGCGATCGCATCCAACGAACCAGTCGGGTAGACACAGGTCAGGACCACATCGTCGGCGTAGAGGCCGATTTTATGTTCTAGATTACCTATGGGAATGCCCTTAATACAGGGATCCCGTCTGATAATTGCAGCGAGGGGCTCCATGATCAATGTGAATATTAGGGGGAGAGGGCAACCTTGCCAGGTGCCATTGATAATTGCAAATTTGGGTGAGCGAAATCCCAAGGCACAGACCGAGGCACAAGGGTTGGTATAAAGTGCCATCAGAGCCCGAGTCACCCCACCAGAGAAACCGAACCTCCGAAGGACAGCCTCTATAAATCCCCAGTGTACCCTGTCAAAAGTTTTCTCTGCATCAAGGGACAGGAATACACTGGGGAGGCGCCCCCTCTCCACCACATCCAGAAGATCAATGAGACGCCTCGTCCCATCCCTAGTTTGGCGACCTGGTACGAATCCCACCTGGTCGGGATCAATCACCTGGGGGAGAATGGACATAAACCTATTGGCCCAAATTTTAGCATACATTTTTGTGTCACAGTTTAGGAGGGCAATTGGACGGAAGTCTCCAGGAGAAGTTAAAGGCTTACACGGCTTTGGAAGGGTTGATATTGTGGCCTCTAGACCCTCAGGCTTAATTACACCCTCGGCCTGCCATCTGTTAGATAACCTAAGGAGGTATGGGGAGACCGCAGGAAGGAATTGGACATAATACGAAAAGGGAAAGTCGTCTGGGCCGGGGGCTGACTTTTTCTTAGCTGAGTGGACTACCTGTGAAATTTCCGTTTCCATGAGGGGAGCGTTTAATGTCGAAAGTTGAGAAGAGGAGATTTTTGGAAGGTCTGCCTTATCTAGGAAAGAAGTAATAGTTTCAATAGAAGGTTGAGGGACAAGAGGGTTATCACTAAGGTTATATAAGGAGGTGTAATAAGAGGCAAATTCCTCCGCAATTTTAATCGGGTTATGGATGTGAGATTTATCAGGTTTAATGAGAAAAGGGATTTTGAAGCATAGTTCACGTTTTTTAATCCTCCTAGCCAGCATAGAACCCACTTTGTCACCCATAGAATAATACTTAGATTTAGATTTCCTAATGTCTTTTTCGGCCCTAGATATCAGCAATTGACGAATTAGAAGGTGAGTCTTTAGTAGTTCTTTCAGAACGATCAGAGAGGGGGCATGTTTGTGTAGGGCTTCTAAATGTTTCAAGGACGCTAAAGATGTACGTAGGGTGGACTTATATTTCCTTTTATTAGAAGCAGCCATTTTAAGCAAAACTCCCCTAACCACCACCTTGTGGGCAAACCAGAGTGAATCATCTGGGACATCCCCTGTATCGTTTAGAGAGAAAAATTCTCTAATCTCTTTTTTTCCAAAAACTCAGCGTTGGAGGGTATAGTGAACAAGTATTCGTTAAGGCGCCATTTGGCTGGGGGACGAAGATTTGACGGATCTAAGATACCTAAGGTTATCGGAGCATGATCTGTCCATGATATATTGCCAATGTCTGCCGAGACACAGTGTGGTAACGCCACATCATCAACCAGAAAGAAATTATTCTGCTATAAGTATGGTGTCTCGTAGACATAAAGGTAAAGTCATGCTCATCACAGTGTAGGTATTTCCAGATGTCATGTAAATTATAAGAAGACACCAAAGCACTTATTTCTCCCCTAAAACAGGAGGGAACCGAACAGTCCATTTGTCTAGATGTTAAAATCACCAGCTACTATTGAATAACCGTGTTTGAGAGGGCTAAGAACCTGAAGGAACTTTCTCAGAAAGGATGTTTGGCCTGTGTTAGGGCCGTAAACAGAGGCTATGGTGTATGGGACATTATTTAATAAACGTGATGATAAGTTATCTACCCTGAGGGTCCTGAACAAAGGTCTGTAGCTGAAAGTCCACCCTTTTAGAGATAAAGATGGCTACTCCCGCCTTTTTAGTTGAATTGTTCGCAAAGAACTGGTGGAGATATAGGCTAGAGCGCATCCTGGCATTATCCTGGAAGAGCAAATGGGTCTCCTGTATGCAGACCACATCATGAAATTCCTTAGACAGCTGCCTCCACACTAACAACCTCTTGCCAGGAGAATTCAGACCATTGACATTAATGGAACACAATGATATACTCATAATGAAGCCTTAAAATTAGCAACGTCAATGTTGATATAACGAGACAAAGGTCAACACTAGCATCAGCAAACCTGAATTGAAGAAATAGATATGAAGGAAAAGGGATAGAAAGGGAAGGAAGGGGAAGGGGAGAGAAGGGGAGACGAAACAACCTGAACATTCAGAAACCTTTAAACCTACTATAAACAAAAAAAAAAAGTACACAAAAGTGAACAAAAGTCACCTAAAGGGGCAGACGACCCAGAAACTGGTTTGGTGAACACTGAGGTCCAAGTCACAAACAGGAAGCATCCAAGGAGCAAAGGATAATCAGGGTCCTCAGGCGGTCTCCCAATCCAGATCCAACCGCCTTCGGTTAGGAGGGCGAGTCGAGGGCTTGGACCCGTCCGATGAAGGCTGATGATCTGGAGGCAACAATTCCCATCTCTGTAGCAATTTGGCAGCTTGCTCAGGTAATAAACATGAGGAAGTGGATCCATTTTTGCGTATCAGCAATCTTGTAGGAAAGCCCCACCGGTAAAGGATCCCCTTATCACGTAACACAGCAGTGTAGGGGCAAAAGCCCTCCTGAGAGCCAGAATACCGGGGGAGAGATCTGGATAGGCTGAGAGCTTAGCAAATTTATCAGGAAGAGAGGGGTTCCCTCTCAGAACGTGGAGAAAATCTCTTAATTCAAAAAAGTGTATGCGAGCCAAGACGTCTCTGGGGATAGAGGGGTCCAGGGAGGCAGGCTTGGGGACACGATGGATGCGGTCAATTATTATGTCCTTTCTATCCACATGAGGCATAGCGGCCATGACAAAATCCTGTAAGAAGGACTTTAGCTCTGCAGGCAGGACGGACTCCTCAACTCCCCTCAACTTGATATTATTCCTCCTAGACCTGTCCTCAAGGTCTAGGGTCTTGACTTGTGTCTTAGCTGCAGTTTGTTGCAAAGATTCATGTGCATCCCACAGTTCATTATGTAATCAATTCTGCTAACTTGCATTCTAGGTGGTCAGTACGGGCTCCCAATTCCTCCACATCCCCCCTGATCTCTGCCAGCATGTTTCGCATGTCCTCCTGATGAGTGGAGAGAGGCCAGCATGTCTCTCATAGTGCCCTTAGTGATAGGGGCTTCAGCCTGCTCCTGGGTGAGGGAGCTAACAGGGGGCTGGGATTCCCTCCTTGCAGCACATGCAGCACGGGGAGATGAAGGCACCATGTTCAGTGTGTCGACGGGCACCAGCAAAGAAGTCCGTCACCCGCTTAGCCTGCCCACGCGCTGCGGGTCTGGACTTCCCCATAGACTCACCGGGGGTACTGGAGGAGTCAGGCGGGGAGAAGGAGCCGGATAGACCACCAGGCAAGGTGCTGTGAGCCGCTTCTTGCACCTGGGATGCAGAGCTCCCGCTCTATGCGAACGCCATCTTCACACTAGCAATCATTGAACGACATTCAAGCAATGTAGGTCAAGTCAGATCGTTGGTCAGATCATTGGACCATTGAAGCGTGTAACCCAGGCTTTACTAGGGAGCTAGACACAACATAATATATGTAGGACTTATCAGTAGGACAGCAGCGTTCTTGGACCTCCTCACTCATGTGCACATAACACTCTCCAGACCAGGCTGCAGGCACCAGCCTGAGCGTTCACTTACTGCATCTTCTGCTCTCAGTGTCCTGCTCCTCTTTGGTGGGAAGAAGGAACATCAAGTGCTGTGCAGCGAGATGTCTCTACAATATACCGGAGGCAGCTGTCTGCAACCAGCCAGGTACAATGTTGGCACCCAGCGGTCCCACACAGCCATATGGGACAAATTCCCTCCCCTCCTAGTCCGCCCCGGCACCGACACCCACCCTCCCCCGCAAAGACTCCGGCTTTCACATAGAGTCTGGGGGAGGAGAGTGAGCAGGAAAAAAACGTTTTTCTGAACTCCCATCCCTGGTGCCACTCCCTGCAGCCCTGCTGCCCCTAGGCATGTGCCCTCAAGTGCCTACTTGTAAATACCGCCCTGATGATTGCAGTAAATAAGAAATAAGCCTATTTCCTGGGATCAGACATCTAGATGGCAGGAGTGCATAGCTATTAATGCTGGTTATAGGTACAAATCACTAGTGTGACCTGGTGTAACACTGCCCTCTTGTGTTGAGAGTCCAAAATATCAAAGACTTAGCCAATATATCCATTATAATAAAGAGATAACAGAATCAGGAAGAATAACTTCCACAGTGATATTTTATCAACCCTCCAGATATTCTAGAAAGGTGTTAACGTGGTCAAAATTGTCAATTTAGCAGCAAATTTTATTCTTTACTTGGGATTAATAAAAAGACATCTCTTGAAAGTATCAGACACGGAACCAGACATATCCTGAATGTATATACAGTTAGGGCCAGAAATATTTGGACAGTGACACAATTTTCGCGAGTTGGGCTCTGCATGCCACCACATTGGATTTGAAATGAAACCTCTACAACAGAATTCAAGTGCAGATTGTAACGTTTAATTTGAAGGGTTGAACAAAAATATCTGATAGAAAATGTAGGAATTGTACACATTTCTTTACAAACACTCCACATTTTAGGAGGTCAAAAGTAATTGGACAAATAAACATAACCCAAACAAAATATTTTTATTTTCAATATTTTGTTGCGAATCCTTTGGAGGCAATCACTGCCTTAAGTCTGGAACCCATGGACATCACCAAACGCTGGGTTTCCTCCTTCTTAATGCTTTGCCAGGCCTTTACAGCCGCAGCCTTCAGGTCTTGCTTGTTTGTGGGTCTTTCCGTCTTAAGTCTGGATTTCAGCAAGTGAAATGCATGCTCAATTGGGTTAAGATCTGGTGATTGACTTGGCCATTGCAGAATGTTCCACTTTTTTGCACTCATGAACTCCTGGGTAGCTTTGGCTGTATGCTTGGGGTCATTGTCCATCTGTACTATGAAGCGGCGTCCATTTGGCTGAATCTGGGCTGAAAGTATATCCCGGTACACTTCAGAATTCATCCGGCTACTCTTGTCTGCTGTTATGTCATCATTAAACACAAGTGACCCAGTGCCATTGAAAGCCATGCATGCCCATGCCATCACGTTGCCTCCACCATGGTTTACAGAGGATGTGGTGTGCCTTGGATCATGTGCCGTTCCATTTCTTCTCCAAACTTTTTTCTTCCCATCATTCTGGTACAGGTTGATCTTTGTCTCATCTGTCCATAGAATACTTTTCCAGAACTGAGCTGGCTTCTGGAGGTCTTTTTCAGCAAATTTAACTCTGGCCTGTCTATTTTTGGAATTGATGAATGGTTTGCATCTAGATGTGAACCCTTTGTATTTACTGTCATGGAGTCTTCTCTTTACTGTTGACTTAGAGACAGATACACCTACTTCACTGAGAGTGTTCTGGACTTGAGTTGATGTTGTGAACGGGTTCTTCTTCACCAAATAAAGTATGCGGCGATCATCCACCACTGTTGTCATCCGTGGACGCCCAGGCCTTTTAGAGTTCCCAAGCTCACCAGTCAATTCCTTTTTTCTCAGAATGTACCCAACTGTTGATTTTGCTACTCCAAGCATGTCTGCTATCTCTCTGATGGATTTTTTCTTTTTTTCAGCCTCAGGATGTTCTGCTTCACCTCAATTGAGAGTTCCTTTGACCGCATGTTGTCTGGTCACAGCAACAGCTTCCAAATG
The DNA here is from genome assembly GCA_033576535.1 of Allobates femoralis. NCBI lineage: Eukaryota > Metazoa > Chordata > Amphibia > Anura > Aromobatidae > Allobates > Allobates femoralis. The sequence continues at coordinate 431,835,334 of JARQOC010000003.1, forward strand.
CAAAACCACACACCTGGAATCCACCCCTGACCTTTTAACTACTTCATTGATTACAGGTTAATGAGGGAGACGCCTTCAGAGTTAATTGCAGCCCTTAGAGTCCATTGTCCAATTACTTTTGGTCCCTTGAAAAAGAGGAGGCTATGCATTACAGAGCTATGATTCCTAAACCCTTTCTCCGATTTGGATGTGGAAACTCTCATATTGCAGCTGGGAGTGTGCACTTTCAGCCCATATTATATATATAATTGTATTTCTGAACATGTTTTTGTAAACAGCTAAAATAACAAAACTTGTGTCACTGTCCAAATATTTCTGGCCCTAACTGTATACACTTAACCACAATGGGAGAGCAGCTCACCTAATGGTGGTACAGATGCACATCTTCCATTGGACAGATGATAAATAGTTCAGTATCGCACAAATCGTGGTACATATGATCGTTCCTACTGGAAACTCATCATTCAGGTGGGTCCTTGATGCTGTGGGACAAGATTATGTTCCTGTTGTACACTGTATTCTGCACTGACCCTCAGATTCCTCTTGACTCCTGCCTTAACAATCATAGTACCCAAACTAGTCTCCAATTGTGAATACCAAGTATTCGCATTCCTACTGTACATAAACCTATACGTTATCCGTCAGTGTGTCTGATCATTTCAAGAGACGTCTTTCTAATATATACTGAATAAAGGATGTTTTACTATTTCCACTGAAAGTAGCAGTGAAGACCGTGGATGGTGATGCTTTTAGCATGGCCAGTCAGTAAGCTACCGTATATACTCGTGTATAAGCCGACCCGTGTATAAGCCGACCCCCCTACTTTTGCCCCCAAAAACTGGGAAAACTTATTGACTCGCGTATAAGCCGAGGGTGGACTCCAGCACAGGTATACAGATCCCAGCACAGGGTATACAGGCCCCCAGGCATAGGGTATACAGATCCCAGCACAGGGTATACAGGCCCCCAGGCACAGGGTATCCAGGTCCCCAGGCACAGGGTATCCAGGCCCCCAGGCACGGGGTATCCAGGCCCCCAGGTACGGGGTATCCAGGCCCCCAGGCACGGGGTATCCAGGCCCCCAGGCACGGGGTATCCAGGCCCCCAGGCACGGGTATCCAGGCCCCCAGGCACGGGGTATCCAGGCCCCCAGGCACGGGGTATACAGGCCCCCAGGCTCGGGGTATACAGGCCCCCAGGCACGTGGTATACAGGCCCCCAGGCACGGGGTATACAGGCCCCCAGGCACGGGGTATACAGGCCCCCAGGCTCGGGGTATACAGGCCCCCAGGCACGGGGTATACAGGCCCCCAGGCACGAGGTATACAGGCCCCCAGGCACGAGGTATACAGGCCCCCAGGCTCGGGGTATAAAGGCCCCCAGGCACGGGGTATACAGGCCCCCAGGCACGGGGTATACAGGCCCCCAGGCTCGGGGAATACAGGCCCCCAGGCACGGGGTATACAGGCCCCCAGGCATGGGGTATACAGGCCCTCAGGCTAGGGGTATACAGACCCCCAGGCACAGGATATACAGGCCCCCAGGCACGGGGTATACAGGCCCCCAGGCTCGGGTATACAGGCCCCCAGGCACGGGGTATACAGGCCCCCAGGCACGGGGTATACAGGCACGGGGTATACAGGCCCCCAGGCTCGGGGAATACAGGCCCCCAGGCACGGGGTATACAGGCCCCCAGGCACGGGGTATACAGGCCCTCAGGCTCGGGGTATACAGGCCCCCAGGCTCGGGTATCCAGGCCCCCAGGCACGGGGTATACAGGCCCCCAGGCTCGGGGTACACAGGCCCCCAGCACGGGGTATACAGCCCCCCCCATCCCTCACAGTATGGCGCCCCCCCCTCCATGCTGCCGCTGCTTAGTGTACAATAAATACATTGTTATTATCTCTCACCGGCCCGGTCTCAGTGCATTCTCCCTCCTCCCTGCGAGGCTACGTGTCATGTGACCGGCCGGTGACGTCATCGCCGTGAGCCCCGGTCACATGACACGCAGCCTCGCAGGGAGGAGGGAGAATGCACTGAGACCGGGCCGGTGAGAGATAATAACAATGTATTTATTGTACACTAAGCAGCGGCAGCATGGAGGGGGGGCGCCATACTGTGAGGGATGATGGGGGCTGTATACCCCGTGCTGGGGGCTGTAAGGCGATATGCACTGCTCCCCCTGCGGATGGGCGGGGGATGCAGTGCATATCATGAATAAGTTATGAGCGGCTCCACGTCACGAGCCGCTCATATTGCAGCCTTCCCCCCACCTCCTCCTGCCTCCTCCTACTCCCGGACACAGCCACCACCTCGCACAAAAGTATATACTCGTGTATAAGCCGAGGGGGGACTTTTCAGCCCAATTTTTGGGCTGAAAAAGTCGGCTTATACACGAGTATGTACGGTAAATGCTGAATGATTTTCTTTGAAGAAATTGCCTAGTTCTAATAAAACTAGTTGATGTGCACAGTGCACTGCTGCATATACTTTTTCTTACATGACAACAAATGTAAAAAAACAAACAAAAATACATTTCAAACAAAGCGTAACTGCTATAGGAAGAAATAGTCTAACGGGGCCAAAGGATGAGCCCTTGTGGCAGACTATTCACCGGAATATCATGACATATACCCAGATATCATCAAAAATAGTTTTTAGATAAAATATATGATTCTTTATTAGACATACATGTAAAAGAATCTAATATATAATTGCCCTATAATGTCCTGACATCCGGTTTGACAGGATGTCTTGAATCCTACAATTCCACGCTCCGGAAGTATGCCAACCACCGTATTGGAATACCCAAGTGATGGGTATTCCGATATGGCGGTCACTACCAGGTCTGCCGTCTGCTCTTCCAGCTCGGTCTCCTCTATCTATCTCCCCAATCTTTCTTCATGAACTACCAGCGTGAATCTGTGTACACTACCTCTGAAGGCTACCCAGCTATCTTTGGACTGCATTATAAGTTAAGTTGCCTCAGGAGTTAACCCTAATTGCATCAACTTGTGTCTGACTTTAGGGCCAGATCAGGGAGAGACACTGAGGAGTGGGGGCACCAAAACATTAGGGTGTAAAACCTCCATTGACAGATAGGCAAAAAGCGAAATTAGGGTTTTGATAGGTCACATACACAGTATTCCATTGTGGTTCTACTTTTGTTGTTTGTCTGTTCACTTGCATATAGATCTCTTGACCTTTTTAGGTTTATTTAATAATTTATTTTAAGCTTATTTTCTGAAGTTGGTAATCACATGTCTTGAGACCCTTTGATATATTACCTGCAGGGCAGTATTTACAATTAGGCACTGGAGAGCTGGTGCCCTGGGGCAGCAGATCGCAGGGAGCGGCGCCAGGGAAGGGATTTTTGTCTTTATTTCATTTTTTTTTTTTTTTACCTTCCCTCCCCTCCCCCAGACTCTATATGAAAATGGGAGTCTTTGCGGGGGACAGGGGGTGTCGGTGCAGCAGCGGTGCCGGAAATGCAGCCCGTTTGTGCCCCAGCACTCGCCGCACTTCCAGTTCAGTACAGCTCCCAGCGACTTCCTGACTCGGCGTGCGGCGGCACGATGACACTGCAGGGGTCACGCTAGCAGGAAGAGGTCACTTCACTGCAGGCGTCTCTGCTGCACGCCGGACAGGAGGAGAACCCAGCCGATGCAGGTAAGGCGCTCTGTCAGCTGAAGATAGAGAAGCGAGGAGCGGGGGCGAGAATGAAATAGGGGGGAACCGAGGGGGTGCACAGCATGAAAAGTGGGGTACGGAAGAGACAAGGGGGTGCACAGCATGCAAGGGGGGGGAGGAGAGAAGGGTGTGCACAGCATGCAAAAGGGGGAAAAAGACAAGGCAGTGCACAGCATGCAAAGGGGGGAAGAGACAAGGGGGTGCACAGCATGCAAGGGGGGGGAGGAGAGAAGGGTGTGCACAGCATGCAAAAGGGGGAAAAAGACAAGGCAGTGCACAGCATGCAAAGGGGGAAGAGACAAGGGGGTGCACAGCATGCAAAGGGGGGAAGAGACAAGGGGGTGCACAGCATGAAAAGGGGCGTAGAGACAAGGGGTGCACACCATGGAAAGGAGGAAAAGACAAGGGAGTGCAGAGCATGTAAATGGGGGAAGAAACAAGGGGGTGCACAGCATGAAAAGGGGGGGCAGAGACAAGGGAGTGCACAGCATGAAAAGGGGGAGGAAGAGACAAAGTGGTGCGCACCATGAAAAAGGGGGAAGAGACAAGGGGGTGCACAGCATGCAAAGGGGGGAAGTGACAAGGGGGTGCAAAGCATGCAAAGGCGGGAGAGAGACAACGGGGTGCACAGCATGAAAAGGGGAGAAGACAAGGGGGTGCACAGCATGAAAAGGGGGGAAGACAAGGGGGTGCACAGCATGAAAAGGGGTACACAACATAAAAGGGGGGAGGACAAGGGATGCACAGCATGAAAAGGGGGCAAAGAGACAAGGGGGTGCACAGCATGAAAAGGGGGGAGAGACAAGGAGGTGCACAGCAAGGAAAGTGGGGGAGAGACAAGGGGCTGCACAGAAAAGAAATGGGGGAGTAGAATGACAAATGAGGGGGCTGTACAAAATTAAAAATGGGGGAGAACCATTCTCCCCTATTTCACCCCCCTTTCTGTCCGTTTGTGTTCTCTTTTTTGAAGGCAACCCAAAATCAGAGCAGTCTCCAATTCTGGGTATGTCAAAAAAGCGGACACAATTGGATCCCTGACAAAAATAACACACAGGGATGCCATATAGGACCAATCTGTGCCCATAGGGATACATGGGAGGCCAAAAAGGATCCCTGGCTATCAGTTTCAAAATGGATAGATACAGATCCCCAAAAACGCAATGTGAAGGGAGCCTGAACAGCAAATTGTTTTTACATTTCTGTGCATGAGTTCATTCCTTTTAGCATTTTTTGTTGCTTTTTCAGGCGGAATACCAACTGGATCTGCCTATAAAAAAAATTGCTGTGTGCACATACACTTAGTATGACTGATCAGCAGGGATCGCAACCACTGAAAGTGCCTAGGGAGGCAGGAACTCTAAATACGGCCCTGCATGTCGGAGATGGCTGGAAACAGAAAACGCCTTCACTGTGGAAGATGTTGTATAGGTATTTCTTATAGAACAATTTCTTGCCAAGTGCCCCTCGGAAATACGGGAATGGGTCCGAGAACGCATGCCGCCCACATTGGAGAGAGCTGCAGCCTTGGCCGATGAGGCCTTTACTATCTGGCCGCAGTGGAAGAGGCTACTGGATGATAAATCACAGCCTGCTCCTGCGCCCAGCCCCCTCCGGTTATATCTGCCCCTCTACCCAGCCTCAAGCCGGTAACAACCACTCTGTCCCAGGCCCCAACAGTTCCGACGACGACCAAGGGGATTTACAGAGAGTAAATGTTATGGGTGCGGGCAACCAGGGCACCTGCAAGTTATTTGTCCCTCAAGGACTCGGCGGGAGCCCCATGTACCCCCACCTCGTGTAGTGAATCTTGTGCACTATAAACCACAGCCTGCCCTCGTGCGCCAGTCCCTTTCAGTTATATCTGCCCCATCACCCAGCCGCAAGTTGATGACCACACCTTACAATCCCTAGCCCTAACATTTCCAACCACAACCTTGGGGAATCACAGAGAGGAAATGTTATGACTGTGGGCAACCAGGCCACCTGCAATCTGGTTGTACCTCAAGGACTCAGAGGGAGCCAAGCACACCACCACATTGTTCAGTATAGCATGAGCACTGCATCCCACTTGAAGAGTTACCACCACCCCAACCTGAGTAGACCACCAAACCCTGCAGCACAGATACCCCTTATGGAGTGTATGGCTTCCTGCCTTTGACCCAAGCTACCAAAAGCAACATTAATGTCACCTGCAGGATGTCTCAATTGATGGATGCAAAGTGTTGGGATTTAGAGACACAGGGGCTTTCTTAACTATTGCTGACCCCCATGTGGTTCGACCAGAGGCAATTCACCAGGCCCTGGGTTCCCCATTGTCCTGGCGGGGGGTACTTGCAAATACATACAGCTTGGATGCATTTGAAATATGGTTATGGAGAAAAAATACTGCATTGGAGTTATGGAAGGACTTCCCACAGATATCCTCCTGGGAAACAACATTGGGGAGTTACAGTGCCAATTTGTGGGAGCCGACACTCGACAAGAAGAACCATAGACTCCTTCAGGCTGATCTACCCTGCCATTATGCAAGGACTTACTGACAATTAAGCAATGTAGACTAAAGTGAAATGGCCAAAGGTTTGTGTAGATCTCATGGCATGCTCACTTATTGAAAGGAGTAGAAATTGTTTAAGCGGTTCTTTGGTAGAGCGCTGAGATTACACAAACACAATTATCTCCAATCTCTATCTTTATTCTTTAAAAGATGATGCTACAAACTCCAACCCACAACATGTTTCGACGTGGCAAACACGTCTTCCTCAAGCGGATACGGAGCCATTACAAACAATCCATTATATACTACTTCCAACCAATCAGCAATCAGTGCAGCCCACCTGATGCTGAGGGGTGGGAAAATACACAATCTAAAAACAAAGAAATATATATAATAATATGATAAAACTTATAAAATATATTAGAAACTAGATGGGTGCCCGATGCACAATGCATCGGGATTCTAGCAGAGCGAGTCTCTGACTCGCAATGGCCGCTTCGCGGCCAATGCTTCGCGCTGCTAAGGCGACTCGCCATGCCCGCTGCGCGGGCATAGCGAGTCGCCTTAGAGCGACTCGCAATGGCCGCTTCGCGGCCAATGCTTCGACTCGCCATGCCCGCTGCGCGGGCATAGCGACTCGCCGGCTCGCAATGGCCGCTGCGCGGCCAATGCTTCGTTCGTATCCACATGACGACAAAGGGGCACTCGCAGCATTCGCAATTATATAATAGATATAAAATAGAATAAGCATAAATGCACATATTATATTCTATGGGATTCTGTAGATTTTGATGATTATCTTTGTTAATCACCCTATTGGTTACTATATATTTAAATATTCATCTGAAGTTATTTCTGATTATTCTTACCACAATTGATAAATACCATGGGTTCTTCCTTTTTCCCTAATATCAGCTATTTCTACAATTAGCATATTCATTTAATGTAATACAGATATTAATTGGGCATAGATTCAATGCTGTTTTATATTGTTCTATAGATTCTGATGATTATTCTCAGAGTATTCATATGACCATTTTTCTAAACTTTTTTTTCTTTATTTCACTCATATAAGCACCAAAATTCTAAATTCTGTAGATTTGGATGATTATTTTTAATGATTATTCTTTGGTGCTGATTTTAGATTTTTTAGTGCTAATGTTTTATTGGTGCTGATTTTTCTATAAATACCGAGCATCATTGTTGTTATTATTATTATTATTATTATCATTGTTATTGATCTCGATGATTATTTTTAATGGTTATTTTTTGGTACTGATTTTTGATTTTTTAGTGCTGATTTTTTTATATTTTAGTGCTGATTTTTTAGTGCTGATCTTTTGGTGTTGATTTATCTATATGTACCGAACATCATTATTATTATTAATGTTATCATTGTTATTGATATGATTATTTTTAATGGTTATTTTTTGGTGCTGATTTCTGATTTTTTGGTGCTGATTTTTCAATACTGCTCATGTCCCTATAATTGACCATTTATTCTTTCACTTAGGGTTAACCCACATACTCTCTATGTTTTCCTCTATTCATTGATATTGATATAAAGGATATCCTTATCACGATGTTCTTTCTATGGTTAAATTCAGGCCCTCTGGTATCAATGTGCCCAATTTATATATCCAGAAGGATTCCCTCTTACACTAGGCTGCCACTTTATTTTGTACCCCTTCCTCTATTTGGTCAATTATTATCAATTTCAGACTGTTGGGGTCTTTGTCATGTATCAGTGTGTAGTGGCGTGAAACACTATGTGCCATGAAGCTGTTCACGATGTTGGCTCTGTGTTTATTTAGCCTGGCTTGCATACACTGTATTGTCCTGCCTACATACTGCTGTTTGCAAGGACATTCTATAAGATATATTACGTTTCTTGATCTACAGTTTAATGATTGCTTTATAGTGATTATATCATTTGTGGTGTTGGACTTAAATGTTTTATTGCCTTGGCCCATACTTTTGCAGCATTTACACTTTGTAGAACCGCATTTAAAGCTTCCTAGTTCACCTGGGACTTCCTGTTTGCTGGTATTATTTTTCATTTCTATGTTTCTCAGTTTACTTGGGGCCACTATAGTCTGAAGATTCCTTCCCTTCCTAAAAATTATTCTCGGTCTTTCAGGTATATACTTTGATAATACCGTGTCCTCTTTTAGAATTAACCAGTATTTTTTTAGTATTGCATATATATTTTTATGCGATTGGCTATAAGTTGTAATAAGGTTATTTGCCATATTCTTTCTCATTATTTGCCACAGTTTTTATAGGGCTTTTTTTAGGGCTTTTTTGGTCTTTCAGACGATCTACCATTCTTTTAATGCAATCTTCTTGTGTGAGTTCTTTACATTTCTCATATGCATTAACCAGTAATCCCTTTGGATATCCCTTTTCATTAAATCGCTTATTTAGGATAGCTGCTTTTTTTTTATATTCAACATCATAGGTGCAGTTCTTCCTTATGCGCCAGTATTGGCCATATGGAATATTCTTAATCCATTTCGGTAAATGTCCACTTTTATAGTTAAGATAACTGTTGACATCGACCTCCTTAAAGTAGGTCGATGTGCTGATTTTTCCTTGGTCGTCTAATCTAATCAAAAGATCTAAAAATTGAATTGCTGAACTTGAAATGTTTGCTGTAAATTTTAAACCCCAATTGTTACTATTCAAGCTTTCTGCGAATCTTTGAGCTCCTCCTTCTGTTCCCCTCCATATTATTAACAGATCGTCTATGAATCTTCTATAGAACAAGACATGTTTGTTATATAGCGGGGATTCCAATATTGCCATTTTTTCAAATGCCCCCATATAAAGGCCTGCATAACTGGGGGCGCAACGAGCCCCCATAGCACAACCTTTTGTCTGTATAGTGATTTTTCAAATGTGAAGATGTAATTCATGAGAACAAATTTTATACCTTCCAATAAAAATTCTCGTTGTTTATTCTTTCATATCCGGATCTGCATTCAGAAACTGCTCTACTACTGCTAGTCCTAAATCATGGGGAATATTTGAGTATAAGGCACTCACATCTAGTGTCAAAAGCAAGCATCCTGACATATTGGGGATGTTCTTTATTTGTCCTATTAGCTGTGATGAATCTCTCAGGTATGAATCAAGATTTAAATTATATGTCTGTAAAAATAAATCAATGTAGTGAGATAAATTACTAGTTAGGGAGTTCACTCCTGAAATAATGGGACGTCCAGGTGGGTCTATGGTATTTTTATGTATCTTCGGTAAAAAATAAAAATATGCTTTCTCAAATCTCTTAATATTCAAAAATTGATATTGTCTTTTATTTAGGACACCCACTGTTTTGGCACTTTTAATTATTTTCTCATATTCTGGAAGTACTGTATCCATAGGCTCTATTAATAATTTTTCATAATACTCTTCATCCACCAGCATGCTATTCCCCTTATTACAATACCATTCTCTACTCATGATAACAGTTCCCCCACCTTTGTCGGCTCTTTTAATTACTAGGGTCTTATTCTCCTTCAGATTTTTCATTGCTATTCTTTCTTCTTTTGTGAGGTTGTCCCTTTTATAGTTGTTTTTAAAGGTTCGTATTTCTTTCATAACCAAATGCTGAAAGGTTTCTAGATGTGAGCCCCTATGGTGTAGTGGATAAAAGTTGCTAATCATTTTGGGTTTACATGTTGATAGTCTTTTTCTAGATGTTCTCCTGGATTAGTCATTTCACCTTCATCCATTCCTTTATTTTTGCCCTGTATCTCCTGCAGTAAAAAGTGCCTCTTAACCGTGAGTTTCCTCATGTATTCATTAAAGTCAATGTAGAGCACAAAAGGGTCGGCTCCTGCATTTGGAGAAAATGATAATCCTTTACCTAATAATTTAATCTCATCTGGAGTGAGTTCTATCCCTGAGATATTAAATATGCCGTGTTCTATTATCTTCTTATTTTTCTTACATTGTTCATCTGCACCTCTTCTTCTCTTCTTGGAGTGAATTATCATTTTTATTTTTATTTTTTATCATGTCAAATTCTAATCTATTTTTGTTTTCTTTTGCACTACATCTTCTTTTGGAGAATGATTGGCGTTTTTGCCCTCCACTCCCTCTACATCCTCTATATCTCTTTTTCTCTTGGATTTTCTTCCCGGTACCACTTGAAAAAATTGTGTGATTTTTTTTATTATTATCTTTCAATATTTTAGGATCATGGTCCATTTCGTTTTCTTTTTCTCTATTCCCATTGGTGAATTCCTCTTCCAATCCTTGTGTCACTATCCTTGTTCCCCCATCTTGTGGTTTTCGTGATTTTTTTGGTGCTGATTCTAATTCTTCTTGTGGATTCATTATTTTAGGTGATTCCGGTAATATTTGATATACAGTTTCATCCAATAAATTTATAAATTGTTCTTGTGACTGTGACTGTTGTGTGATAGAAGTGTTGTGCACTGTGAAAAGTTCAAAAGATGCATTAATATCTATAGCTTCTATATTCTTCTCATTATGTAAAAAAGTTTAGAAAAATGGTCATATGAATACTCTGAGAATAATCATCAGAATCTATAGAACAATATAAAACAGCATTTAATCTATGCCCAATTAATATCTGTATTACATTAAATGAATATGCTAATTGTAGAAATAGCTGATATTAGGGAAAAAGGAAGAACCCATGGTATTTATCAATTGTGGTGAGAATAATCAGAAATAACTTCAGATGAATATTCAAATATATAGTAACCTATAGGGTGATTAACAACGATAATCATCAAAATCTACAGAATCCCATAGAATATAATATGTGCATTTATGCTTATTCTATTTTATATTTGTAATATATTTTATAAGTTTTATCATATTATTATATATATTTCTTTGTTTTTAGATTGTGTATTTTCCCACCCCTCAGCATCAGGTGGGCTGCACTGATTGCTGATTGGTTGGAAGTAGTATATAATGGATTGTTTGTAATGGCTTCGTATCCGCTTGAGGAAGACGTGCTTGCCACGTCGAAACATGTTGTGGGTTGGAGTTTGGAGCATCATCTTTTAACCCCTTAACGACCTAGGACGTTGTGCAACGTCCTGTGTTTCTGCCTGTTAACGACCCAGGACGTTGCACAACGTCCTGGCAGATTAGAGCTGCTGCAGCTCCTGTGAGTGGGGTCGCTCAGGTCTCACAGATGCTGCTGCTCTGTGACAACCTGTAGATGACCCCACAGGGGGTGGATTAACCCCCCCATGCCCAGGACCCCCTCCGATCGGCAGTGTAAAAGTGAAACTGCCGATCGGAGGAAATCATAGGGATTCACCCCTCCAGATCTGATTGGAGCTCTGCAATGAGATCTGGAGGGGCGGATCGGCAAGTGCCCACCCCTCCACAGCCCCCTCCAGCACCAGGACTGTCCAGGGGGCCCCCCCGTTCCCCCCAGCCCGCCCGCCCCCCTCTATTAGAATGTATCTGCCGGCGGGCTGCACCCACGTGCGCCCGCCAGCAACACTGCCTGCTCCCCTGGTCCAGTGCTCCCCCCCAGGCTGCCCCCACCTCCGGGCCCTGCGCCTGGCCCCCCCTCACCTCCTGCGGCGGGCTGCACACTTCGGTGCACCCGCCGCTGTGGCCGCCCTGCCGCCGCCGCCGCTGCTGCAGCTCCTCCTTCTCTGCCCGGCCCGCCGGTCTGTGGCCCCGCCTCCTCTCCCGGCCTCCTCCTGCTCATCGGTGGAACGAGGGAGGTAAGTATGTATGTGTATGTATGCATGTATGTATGTATGTATGCATGTATGTATCTATGCATGTATGTATGTATGTGTATGCATGTATGTATGTATGTGTGTGTATGTATCTATGTATGTGTATGTATGCATGTATGTATGTATGTATGCATGTATGTATCTATGCATGTATGTATGTGTGTGTATGTATGTATGTGTATGTATCTATGTATGTATGTGTATGTGTCTATGTATGTATGTATGTATGTGTATGTATGTATCTATGTATGTATGTGTATGTATCTGTATGTATGTATGTGTGTGTGTATGTATGTCTGTATGTTTGTATGTATGTATGTATGTGTATGTTTGTATGTATGTGTATGTATGTATGTATGTATGTGTATGTATGTATGTATGTATGTATGAATGAATTGATGGTGGGTGAATGGATAGGGGGTGCATGCGTGGACGTGAGCGTACGTGAGTGTGAGCGTACGTGAGTGTGCGTGGACGTGAGTGTGCGTGGACGTGAGTGTGCGTGGACGTGAGTGTGCGTGGACGTGAGTGTGCGTGGACGTGAGTGTGCGTGCATAGATGTGTGTATAGATGGATGTGTGCGTAGACGTGTGCGTGTGTGGACATGTGTGTGGACGTGTGCGTGCATAGATGTGTGTGTGCATAGACGTGTGTGTGCATAGACGTGTGCGTGGATGATGGGTGCATAGGTGGATGGATGGGTGCAACAAGGGATCAGGTGTCCTCTTGTTGTCTCTGGGATCATAGTCATGGTGCACTGTATGACAGGTCATTGTCATACAGTGCACCATAACTCTGACCCCAGAGACTGTAGGAAGAGGACACTTCATCCCTTGCTGCAGTCTCTGGATTGACCAGAGGCGATCGAGCGTCGTGGGACCTTCGTTGTGGACTACGTCGGAGGCGATCGAGCGTCGTGGGACCTTCGTTGTGGACTACGTCGGATCTTTATAATAAAGATGGAGTCCGAATTTTGTTTGTGTTTTTTTTTCAAATAAAAAGATTTTTCTCTGTGTGTATTTTCTGACTATTTACCAGAGATTCCTAATGGCGGGTCTAACATTGGCCCTATATTATGAATCTCGGGCTTAGTGCCAGCTGACAATAAAAAGCTGGCATTAACCCCTTTATTACCCAGTTTGCCACCGGCACCAGGGCAACTGGAAGAGCATGGGTATAGCGCCAGAAAATGGCCCTTCAATGAATGCGCCATTTTCTGGGGCGGCTGCGGGCTGCAATTCGCAGCATGGGGGGCCCAGAACGCTTGGGCCTCTCCATGCTGCGGATTCCAGCCCCCAGCTGCCTAGTTGTACCTGGCTGGACCAAAAATATGGCGGAGCCCCATGTCATTTTTTTTTTCTAGATTTAGTTCTAGAAGAAAAAAAAAAAGGGCTTTGCTGTATTTTTGGTGGCTAGCCAGGTACAACGAGGCAGCTGGGGGTTGGTGGCAGTCTGTAGCTGCCAAGTTGTACCTGGCTGGACCAAAAATATGGCGGAGCCCCACGCCATTTTTTTCTAGAATTAGTCCTAGAAAAAAAAATAAAAATGGGCTTTGCTCTATTTTTGGTTGCCAGCCAGGTACAATGAGGCAGCTGGGGTTGCTGGCAGTCCATAGCTGCCAAGTTGTACCTGGCTGGACCAAAAATATGGCGGAGCCCTACGCCATTTTTTTTCTGGAATTAGTCCTAGAAAAAAAAAAAAAAAATGGGCGTCGCTGTATTTAGATGCATAGTGAACACTTTGAACCCCCAGGTGCTTCACAAATTGATCCGTAAAAATGAAAAAAGAAAATTTGTGTGAAAACAAATGTACTTTTTCCTTATTACGAATCAATTTGTGAAGCACCTGGGGGTTCAAAGTGTTCACTATGCATCTAGATGCATTCCTTGGGGGGGTCTAGTTTCCAAAATGGGGTCACTTGTGCGGGAGCTCCAATGTTTAGGCACACAGGGGCTCCATACACGACATGGTGTCCACTAACGATTCCAATAGTTAGCGGACACCATGTTGCGTATGGAGAGCCCCTGTGTGCCTAAACATTGGAGCTCCCCCACAAGTGACCCCATTTTGGAAACTAGACCCCCCAAAGAACATATCTAGATGCATAGTGAGCACTTTGAACCCCCAGGTGCTTCACAAATTGATCCTTAATAATGAAAAAAGAAAATTTGTGTGAAAACAAATGTACTTTTTCCTTCTTACGGATCAATTTGTGAAGCACCTGGGGGTTCAAAGTGCTCACTATGCATCTAGATGCATTCCTTGGGGGGTCTAGTTTCCAAAATGGGGTCACTTGTGGGGAGAGCTCCAATGTTTAGGCACACAGGGGCTCTCCAAACGCGACATGGTGTCCGCTAACAATTGAAGCTAATTTTTCAGTCAAATTGTTAGCGGACACCATGTCGCATTTGGAGAGCCCCTGTGTGCCTAAACATTGGAGCTCCCTCACAAGTGACCCCATTTTGGAAACTAGACCCCCCAGGGAACTTATCTAGATAGGTGGTGAGCATTTTGAACCCCCAGGTGCTTGACAAATTCATCCGTAAAAATGAAAAAACACTTTTTTTTCCATAAAAATTTTCTTTTTTCATTTTTACAGATTAATTTGTGAAGCACTGGGGCATTCAAAATGCTCACCACCCATCTAGATAAGTTCCCTGGGGGTCTAGTTTCCAAAATGGGGTCACTTGTGGGGGATCTCCAATGTTTAGGCACACAGGGGCTCTCCAAACGCGACATGGTGTCCGCTAACAATTAAATCTAATGTTTCAGTCAAATTGTTAGCGGACACCATGTCGCGTTTGGAGAGCCCCTGTGTGCCTACACATTGGAGCTCCCCCACACGTGACCCCATTTTGGAAACTAGACCCCCCAGGGAACTTATCTAGATGGGTGGTGAGCATTTTAAACCCCCAGGTGCTTCAAAAATTCATCCGTAAAAATGAAAAAGTACTTTTATTTCCATAAAAATTTTCTTTCTTCATTTTTACAGATTAATTTGTGAAGCACTGGGGTATCCAAAATGCTCACCACCCATCTAGATAAGTTCCCTGGGGGGTCTAGTTTCCAAAATGGGGTGACTTGTGGGGGAGCTCCAATGTTTAGGCACACAGGGGCTCTCCAAATGCAACATGGTGTCCGCTAACAATTTGACTGAAAAATCAGCTCAAATTGTTAGCGGACACCATGTCGCGTTTGGAGAGCCCCTGTGTGCCTACACATTGGAGCTCCCCCATAAGTGACCCCATTTTGGAAACTAGACCCCCCAGGGAATTTATCTAGATGGGTGGTGAGCATTTTGAACCCCCAGGTGCTTCACAAATTCATCCGTAAAAATGAAAAAGTACTTTTTTTTCTACAAAAATGTTGTTTTAGCCTACATTTTTTCATTTTCACATGGGGAACAGGATAAAATGAATCCTAAAAGTTGTTGGGCAATTTCTCCTGAGTACATCGATATCTCTTATGTGGTCATAAACCACTCTTTGGGCGCACGGCAGGGCTCAGAAGGGAAGGAGCGCCATTTCACTTTTTGAATGGAAAATTAGCTCCAAAAGTCAAATTGCGCTCCCTCCCTTCTGAGCCCTGCCGTGCGCCCAAAGAGTGGTTTATGACCACATATGAGATATCGATGTACTCAGGAGAAATTGCCCAACAATTTTTAGGATCCATTTTATCCTGTTCCCCATGTGAAAATGAAAGAATTGAGGCTAAAAGAACATTTTTGTTGGAAAAATTAAAATGACCATTTTTTCCTTCCACTTTGCTTTAGTTCCCGTGAAGCACCTGAAGGGTTAATAATCTTCTTGAATGTAGTTTTGAGTAGCTTGAGGGGTGCAGTTTTTGGAATGGTGTCACTTTTGGGTGTTTTCTGTCATGTACACCCCTCAAAGGGACTTCAAATGTGATGTGGTCACTAAAAAAAATGGCTTTGTAAATTTTGCTGGAAAAATGAAAAATTGTTGATGAACTTTGAACCCTTATAACGTCCGAACAAAAAAAATTTTTTTTCTCCAAAATTGTGCTGATGTAAAGTAGACATGTGGGAAATGTTATTTATTAACTATTTTGTGTCACATACCTCTCTGGTTTAGCAGAATAAAAATTCATAATTTGAAAATTGCTACATTTTCAAAAATTTTGCCAAATTTTTAATTTTTTCACAAATAATCGCAAAAATTATCAACCTAAATTTAATACTAACATGAAGCCCAATATGTCACGAAAAAACAATCTCAGAATCGCTAGGATCGGTTGAAGCGTTCCAGAGATATTACCTCATAAAGGGACACTGGTCAGAATTGACAAAAATGGCCTGGTCATTAAGGTCAAAATAGGCCGGGGGCTGAAGGGGTTAAAGAATAAAGATAGAGATTGGAGATAATTGTGTTCGTGTAATCTCAGCGCTCTACCAAAGAACCGCTTCAACAATTTCTACTCGTATACACCTCCCTTCGGGGAAAGCGGTCTAACAGAGCTGCAGAGGGAAATGACCTGATTGACGTCATCCGGCCTGGCCTTGGAGTGAGCACTTGATCAGCACTTGATCGGGAGCTGAGAGGATCAAGGACACGAAGGAAATACAGGTCTGAGGCTTGCAGCCTGAGCCATAACACACGCTCATATTCTGGTTGTGCGGAACTGGCACAACCACAAAAGGTTAGTTGATCCCTAAGTGCAACCTTATAATAGCAGGATAAATCCACAGGTGGCGCAAAACTTTTTTTTTTTTTTTTTCTTTTCTTTCACTTATTGAAAGGGGGAGAGGTTCTGATGGTGGATATGGTGGGTTATGTTGTAACTGCATTTTACAGGTGCTTTTTTCTTGCAATACTGTCTATTCCGCCCTTCCCCACTTCCTCTGTACAACTTACACTCCTGAGTTGATAATTGAATTACTGTGGACATGTTCTTATTTGGTCATTCATGTCCTTTATCTGTAAAGGTTTGTACCAGCCCCCCTGGAGTCTCCATAGAACTGGTTTTGAATTGGGGAGGTGTTGGGGGGAGGAGAAGCAGTGTTTTGTCAGTCTGTGTGTGCAGTTGAGTTCAGTCCAGCTCCACAAAGAGATTTAGAGAAACCTGTATTACCTAGATATACAAAATATTGCTGGATTGTTTTATGGAATTTTATGTTTTTCAAGCAATAAAGATTCTTGGGTTGATACGCAACTCATTTAAATCTTTTTATTGAATTTTTGAAAGAAAAGAAAATCACAAATTACAAATTATAGACGTTACAGTTGATTTGTCCAATCATACAAATGCATTATAATACAAGTCTATAATAAGGTTATATGAGTTACTTCTAAGATAGAGTACTACAATGAGCAATAAATAAAACAAAACAAATAAATAACAAAAATGTCATGAGCTTTTCTATTATCTACGTTCAGAATGATACGTTATAGTAACTGAATGTCTAAGGCTGCCTTCAGACTTGCAGATGCCTCCGCAGCGTTTTGCAGAGGCATCTGCAAGTATCTGCATGCAGACCGCGGCCCCTATGTTTATAATGGAGCGCACGGCGGTCTGCAGATGCTTGCAGACCGCCGTGCGCTCTCATTGCCCGCCATTAGTGATTTGTGCGCAGTCGGATGCCTGCGCACAAATCACACACTCTCGCCCGCACCAGAGACGCAACATCTCGCGTCCCTGGTGCGGACGAGAGTGTGTGATCTGTACGCAGGCATCCGCCTGCGCACAGATCACTAATGGTGGGCAATGAGAGCGCACGGCGGTCTGCAAGCATCTGCAGACCGCCGTGCGCTCCATTATAAACATAGGGGCCGCGGTCTGCATGCAGATACTTGCAGATGCCTCTGCAAAACGCTGCGGAGGCATCTGCAAGTCTGAAGGCAGCCTTAATACCTTTACAATCTATGCTAAAGAGATTTAGTATTATTTTTCTTAATGTCTGAGGATAAATGTTGTTTATGCCAATGGGTTAGGAATCATCTGGAGTAAAGTTCCTTAGCTAGTCTGACCACTTTATACTATATACTATACTTTAAGTATTTTTTATACTTTATACTATATTTGTCTTGTGTATTATTTCTGAGTGCGAAGCAAAATTCCAAAGTATTATGAGTAGTTATCTTTTCTATGAGCTCATAGATATTGGGTACATATGTCCGTTTCCAATAAAGCAATTGAGTTTTTCGCTGTCAATAAAATGTGCTACTAGTGGTCTGTTTCTTGTGGGAATATCTCCTACACTGTGTGCAGAATTATTAGACAAGTTGTATTGTAGAGGATTATTTTTATTATTGATCAACAGCTATGTTCTCAATCAACCCAAAAGACTCAAACATGAAAGCTTATTATTTTTGGAAGTTGGAGTGTTTTTTTTTAGATTTGGCTATCTTAGAAGGATATCTGTTTGTGCAGGTAACTACCGTATATACTCGCGTATAAGCCGAGTTTTTCAGCCCAAAAATTGGGCTGAAAAGTACCCCCCTCGGCTTATACGCGAGTCAGTGCTGTATACCGATGTATACATCGGTACATACCGATGTATACATCGGTATACAGCAGCCCCCGCATCCCCAGTAATGCAGGGCCCCCCAGGGTCTCTCCGGTCACCTGTAAAGCAAGCTATACTTATCAGTGTCCCGCTCGCACCCGCCGCTGCCGACATCCACGATCCTCCATCTTCATGCGACTCCTCTTCCTGTTTCTGTGCGCGTCGCCGGCAATGACGTCATTCCCGGCGACGCGCACAGGAAACAGGAAGAGGAGTCGCATGAAGATGGAGGATCGTGGATGTCGGCAGCGGCGGGTGCGAGCGGGACACTGATAAGTATAGCTTGCTTTACAGGTGACCGGAGAGACGCTGGGGGGGGCCTGCATTACTGGGGCTGCCTGTATACTACCGCTGGGGCTGCTATATACCTCTGGGGCACTGTATACTACCACTGGGGCTGCTATATACCTCTGGGGCCCTGTATACTACCACTGGGGCTGCTATATACCTCTGGGGCCCTGTATACTACCACTGGGGCTGCTATATACCTCTGGGGCACTGTATACTACCACTGGGGCTGCTATATACCTCTGGGGCCCTGTATACTACCACTGGGGCTGCTATATACCTCTGGGGCCCTGTATACTACCACTGGGGCTGCTATATACCTCTGGGGCACTGTATACTACCACTGGGGCTGCTATATACCTCTGGGGCACTGTATACTACCACTGGGGCTGCTATATACCTCTGGGGCACTGTATACTACCACTGGGGCTGCTATATACCTCTGGGGCACTGTATACTACCACTGGGGCTGCTATATACCTCTGGGGCCCTGTATACTACCACTGGGGCTGCTATATACCTCTGGGGCACTGTATACTACCACTGGGGCTGCTATATACCTCTGGGGCACTGTATACTACCACTGGGGCTGCTATATACCTCTGGGGCACTGTATACTACCACTGGGGCTGCTATATACCTCTGGGGCCCTGTATACTACCACTGGGGCTGTATATACTACCACTGGGGCTGTATATACTACTGGGGCTGCGTGTATACTACCACTGGGGCTGCTATATACCTCTGGGGCCCTGTATACTACCACTGGGGCTGCTATATACCTCTGGGGCCCTGTATACTACCACTGGGGCTGCTATATACCTCTGGGGCACTGTATACTACCACTGGGGCTGCTATATACCTCTGGGGCACTGTATACTACCACTGGGGCTGCTATATACCTCTGGGGCACTGTATACTACCACTGGGGCTGCTATATACCTCTGGGGCCCTGTATACTACCACTGGGGCTGCTATATACCTCTGGGGCCCTGTATACTACCACTGGGGCTGCTATATACCTCTGGGGCCCTGTATACTACCACTGGGGCTGCTATATACCTCTGGGGCCCTGTATACTACCACTGGGGCTGCTATATACCTCTGGGGCACTGTATACTACCACTGGGGCTGCTATATACCTCTGGGGCACTGTATACTACCACTGGGGCTGCTATATACCTCTGGGGCACTGTATACTACCACTGGGGCTGCTATATACCTCTGGGGCCCTGTATACTACCACTGGGGCTGTATATACTACCACTGGGGCTGTATATACTACTGGGGCTGCGTGTATACTACCACTGGGGCTGCTGTATCTACCTCTGGGACTGGTGTATACCACACTGCTGGGGGCTGTATACTTGTGCTAGGGTCCACCCTCGGCTTATACACGAGTCAATAGATTTTCCCAGGTTTTGGGGCAAAAGTAGGGGGGTCGGCTTATACACGGGTCGGCTTATACACGAGTATATACGGTATTACTGTGCAGAATTATTAGGCAACTTAATAAAAAACCATCTCACTTGTTTATTTTCACCAGGTAAACTAATATAACTGCACAAAATTTAGAAATAAACATTTCTGACATGCAAAAACAAAACCCCAAAAAATTAGTGACCAATATAGCCACCTTTCTTTATGATGACGCTCAACAGCCTTCCATCCATAGATTCTGTCAGGTGATTGATCTGTTTACGATTAACATTGCATGCAGCAGCCACCACAGCTTCCCAGACACTGTTCCAAGAGGTGTACTGTTTTCCCTCCCTGTAGATCTCACATTTTATGAGGGACCACAGGTTCTCTATGAAATCCAGAAGGCAGAGATTGACCCAGCGATGGGGAAAAACGGCAGCACGTAGAGGAAAAATATATAAAACTTCACTTTATTGCAAATCCATAAAAATATATAAAAATAATGCACAGTGTGCGGCAGTCAGATCAGTCCGTAGGACGGTTAAGAGCGACGCAATTCGGCTAAAACAGAAGCCTTAATCATGATCTGATGATCTGAGATCATGATTAAAGGGAACCAACCACCCCAAATGACCCCTCCGGACTGTTAATATGTGTCCCTACACCCAGCACACACATTTGGGGCAATCGTTTTTGTTAAAAAAACTGTTTAGTAGAAGCTAAGATATAGCTTTATAAAGTTTAAAAAATCTTGCCGACTGGGCGTTACCTAGCTTCGACTGTTGCCGAGTGCATCTGCCCGTCAGCCTCCTCTCCCCCCTCCATTCAGTAAAGCCCTGCCCTTTCTGCCTCGTCACAGGCTGGTGCACGGAGTCTCATGGCCGTGCACACGTCATCAGCTACAGCCAGGGTCACGAGCACACGCTCTGTGACTTCCTGCCTGTGCAGCTGTGACACAGAGCGTGTGCTCGTGACCCTGGCTGTAGCTGATGACGTGTGCACGGCCATGAGACTCCATGCATCAGCCTGTGACGAGGCAGAAAGGGCAGGGCTTTACTGAATGGAGGGGGGAAAGGAGGCTGACGGGCAGATGCACTCGGCAACAGTTGAAGCTAGGTAACGCCCAGTCGGCAAGATTTTTTAAACTTTAGTAGAAGCTAAGATATAGCTTTATAAACAGTTTTTTTAGCAAAAACGATTGCCCCAAATGTGTGTGCTGGGTGTAGGAACACATATTAACAGTCCGGAAGGTCATTTGGGGTGGTTGGTTCCCTTTAAGGCTTCCATTTTAGTCCAAACGCATCGCTCTTAACCATCCTACGGACTGATCTGACTGCCGCACACTGTGCAATTTTTTTATATATATTTTTATGGATTTGCAATAAAGTGAAGTTTTATATATTTTTCCTCTACGTGCTGCTGTTTTTCCCCATTGCTGGGTCAACCTCTGCCTTCTGGTTTTCATAATCAGCGGCTGCCAAGCTGTGATTCATGCTATGAAGGGGATTCTCGGAGAAGGACATCAATGGTGAACTGATATTTCTTCTTTCTTGTGCTAAACAAGTTCTCTATGCGCTTCAGATCAGGTGAACAAGGGAGCCATGTCATTATTTTTTTTTCTTTTAAACCTTCACTGGCCAGCCACGCTGTGGAGTAGTTGGATGCATGAAAATCATGTTTTTCTTGAACGATACCGACTTCTTACTGTACCATTGCTTGAAGAAGTTGTCTTCCAGAAACTGGCAGTAGGTCTGGGAGATGAGTTTCACTCCATCCTCAACCTGAAAAGGTCCCACAAGTTCATCTTGATACCAGCCCATACCAGAACCCCACCTCCACCTTGCTGGCGTCTGAGTCGGAGTGGAGCTCTCTGCCCTTTACTGATCCAGCCTCTGGCCGATCCATCTAGCCCATCAAGACTCACTCTGATTTCATCAGTCCATAAAACCTTTGAAAAATCAGTCTTAAGATATTTCTTGGTCCAGTCTTGATATTTTATTGTATGTTTCTTGTTCAAAGGTGGTCGTTTTTCAGCCTTTGCTACCTTGGCCATGTCCCTGCGTATAGCACACCTTGTGCTTTTTGATACTCCAGTAACGTTGCAGCTCTGAAATATTGCAAAACTGGTGGCAAATGGCATCTTGGCAGCTTCACGCTTGATTTTCCTCAATTCATGGGCAGTTATTTTGTGCCTTTTTTGCCAAACATGCTTCTTGCGACCCTGTTGGCTATTTTCCATGAAATGCTTGATTGTTCGGTGATCACGCTTCAAAAGTTTGGCAATTTCAAGACTGCTGCATCCCTCTGCAAGACATCTCACAATTTTGGACTTTTCAGAGCCCGTCAAATCTCTCTTCTGACCCATTTTTCCAAAGGAAAGGAAGTTGCCCAATAATTAAGCACACCTGATATAGTGTGTTGATATCATTAGACCACACCCCTCCTCAGTACACAGATACACATCACCTGATTTACTTAATTGCTAGTTGGCTCTCAAACCTATACAGCTTGGAGTAGGACAACATGTATAAAAAGTATCATGTGATCAAAATACTCATTTGCCTAATAATTCTGCACACAGTGTATAGTCAATAAAAGTAATGCAAGTTCAGGGGCCAAAGTAATGTTTAAGTTGGTCACCTTATTTATAAGGTCTTGAACTGCATCCCAGTATATTTTAAGCTTCGGGCAAGACCAAAAGATATGGAGAATGTTCCCTACCGAACATTTGTCAATTACACGGATCTATCATGTGAAGTTTCAGCGGCGTGAAGTACCACCTTGTTAATGTCTTGTACTGTGATTTACAGGGAAACACAAGAGATGCTCCTATAAATAGTCGTCATAGTTTTATGAAAATTGTTTTCATCTATTTCGTCTGTCAGGTTTAAGTCCTTCTGCCATGTCAAAACGTATTTTAGTTTAGTTACATGGGTGTCCTCATTTAATACATGATATAAGTTACTAGTCTTACAAAGATTTTTATTTCCAGGTTGTGTAAATAAATTAACAATGTTGTTTGGCAAATTAAAATTGAAGTTTTCATTTTTTATTACTGCCTCAACTAAGTTCCAAGTTTTCAACTCTGAATCTGGAAGTCTAAATTGATCTTGTAATACCTGGAAAGGTTTAAGACCCTTAACATTCAATATATCTGAAAATGTGTTAATTCCCCTACTCTTCCATAGTCGAAGTTTTATTCCTGGGTTAAGATTTGAAATTACCTCTACATCCATCCAAGTAGGTGGTGTAGTTGCATAAAGTTTTTCAGATGTGGATGCAAGGTCCTTCCAAGCCTGAATAGTGGCTCTGATGGTGGCTACTGTATCGCCCTCAGGGCTATGGGTTACTCAGGACCGGTCCTTATTCTCTGCTTACAGGGGGATGTCACGGTGTTGGCCGTGGACCGGTTCCATGGCCCTGGAGTGATCACAATTAAAAAGAGTTTGTCAGTGACGCCACCTGTGGGATGCGGCCGGTTATTACCACCGCTGCTTATCTCAGCTTCAGGGGATGATGTTGGGATGCAGCAGGATGATAAACCCTCCACAGGTAGGGCTAGGATGATCCCTAAGCTGGTGATAATAATTGTTATTGGTGTTGATGGGGATGCAGGAATTAGCTCAAACAATGATGTGGAGACACAAGAGTAACAGTCTTTTCTTTACCTTTAATGGTGGAACTCAGGCAGTACCGGGTACTGTTTTCTAAAGTTCACAGGGTCCGGAGCTTAGAGATAATTTTAGGCTTTCCACTGCCAGGCATGTCCTGAGGCTTTCCTTTTAGGTTGTGTCCGTTGGGCCCTGGCTGCATAAAGCAATGCTGTGACCCTCTCTGTTCTGTAGTAGCTGTAGGACAAGCAGCTTGAACCCTTCTCTTGGCAGTATTTCTACTTAGCTCTCCTGGGCTCTGTAGTGCCGCTGTATCTCTTTAGCTTTATCGTGAACTGGGCGGTGTATAACTATCTGTTGTCCGGATTTGGCTGCTGGGTGTATAATCCCTTACGATCTCGGTCTCCGGTGACCGTACTATACTTAATTCTGGACTTGCTGGCACTACTACCACTCCCAGATCTTCCTTCTCTCCTCCTCAGGCCCTCGCTATGGGCTCCACACACTGTCAGTTTCTTTGGACCGGCGTAACACGGCTCCTGTCCCCAAGATCACTTTCCTCTCCTCCTTCTGCTCTGCTCAACTGTCACCTCAGCTCTCCTGACAAAAACTGACTAGCTCCGCCCCCTGCACCTGCATATCTAGGGGACCTCTACTGATGTCAGCAACTGACCTTACCTCAGCTGTTAGTGTCGAGCCCAGGCTTTGGGGTACTCCGGTGTCAGGCTGCAAGGGTTAACGCTCCGGTTGTCACGGGGAGTGGTGGCCGCGCCTGACCCCGTGTCCTGGGCCTAGCTTCCAAAAATGGATAATATGTACAGGGGATTATATACAAAATTTGTCGTGATGCCACCTGTAGTTTCTGGTGAGGTGTCACCTGCGCCGCCACAGTCCGCTGGAGGTGGATGGTAATGCGGCTAGGGTAGTAAAGTCCTCCACATGTAGGACTGGGACCTCCGGGGCAGCATAGTATAAGGGGCAGATTGGAGTGGAGCTGAGATGGGATGGGGAGTGTTGGAGCAGTCTATTAGGGGCACCGGGAACTGAGGGAATGATACATGCACACAGAAGAAGTCTCTTTTACCTTTTACTGTTGTTTGGCAGGTAAAACGTCCAGGGCACTGACAGGTGACCAGGTTGCACAGTGGCTCCCTCTCTTAACCCACAGGGGGACCGGGTGGCTGAAACCTTCCCGGTGTGATGGGGTTCTCTGTGGTCCTGGAGTATCCCAGAGGTGCGGATCCCCGATTTCCGGTACGTCTTTGGGCAAACTCCCTCAAGTTCCTCACTCCCTCTTGGCTATCTGCTCCTCGCCTTCTGTCCCCACTTAGGCATGCGGGACGTCAGAAGGGCCACTCCGGGTCACCGGTTGGGGACTAACCGTGGCCCCGACCACCAGGACGTCTTCGCAGCTCTCCTAGCATCTGCGCACTCTGACTAGCTCCTCCCCTAGCAGCAGTATTTATAGGGGATCTTGCCTAAGGTCAGCAAGTGGTGCTCCCCCTACTGTCCCGGGGTGGAAGATGTTGCATATAGTAGGTACCTGCTGTGGAAACCCAACTGTGCATTAGAGAAGTCTGTGGCTACCTGTGTGAGCAGGGCGCCACATTAGAGCTCCCCCTACAGGCCCAGGTTGGGATATGTTATATGTGTGCTTCACCTGGTGGATGCCTTGCCTCCAAGCTTGTAATGTGATTACCGGACCACGGGGCGCCACACATTATATAATGGATGGTACATGTGGATCTCACCAATATGGAAACATGTATCTGTAGAAGGAGGCGTGGATGCTCTATGTGGAGATTGATGGGACTTCGGTCATCTCTTGGCTGAGTGTGGTGCTGTTCATGACTCTATTGATGGGATCGGCATCTACTATACATTTCTCCCAAATCCTGTAGATCTGCCATAAATATACAAGATACGAAGAGCAGACACTGCACCATGGAGCTGCCTGCTCTGTCTGTACTGATGGCAAAAAGGCCAAAATAGAGATGTTAAATGGGGATTGCACAAAATTAGAAAAAAGTATATGCTTTATAAATAATAAAGAGTCCACAGGTTACCACATTTTTTACTTATAAGACGCTCTTTTTCTCCTCCAAAAATTGGGGGGAAAATATGATGCATCTTATAATCCAGACAGCAGTATACCAGTTTTCCATGGGGAGTGCTGTGGTAGTGAAGCGAGGTCACAGGAGGTAGTGGTGAGGGCTGGCGGGCGCAGGGTGGAGCAATGCTGTGGGGGGCCTGAGGCTGGGAGGAGGTT
Source organism: Allobates femoralis (assembly GCA_033576535.1). Lineage (NCBI taxonomy): Eukaryota > Metazoa > Chordata > Amphibia > Anura > Aromobatidae > Allobates > Allobates femoralis. The sequence continues at coordinate 431,861,378 of JARQOC010000003.1, forward strand.
GGCAAGGTGGGGCAATTCTGTGGGGGGCCTGAGGCTGGGAGGAGGGCGCCAGGGTGGGCAATGCTGTGGAGGGCTTGAGGCTGTGATGAGGGCGGCAGGGTGGGGCAATGCTGTGGGGGGACCTGAGACTGGGAGGAGTGCGGCAGGGTGGGCAATGCTGTGGGGGGGCTGAGGCTGGGAGGAGGGCGGCAGGGTAAGGCAATGCTGTGGGGATACCGAGACCTGGAGGAGCGCGGCAGGGTGGGCAATGCTGTGGGGAGTCAGAGGCTGCCAGGAGGGGAGAGATACCCCGGCAGATTTTCACCAAGTGCCTCTACCGGCAGATCATGCGATGGCCGAAAGCAAAATGGCTGTGGAGGTGGCGCATGCGCAGATGGAGATTACAGCTGTGAAAGATCATCTGCGCCTGCGCTGCCTCCTCAGGCATTTTCCGCGCCCCCTAGGTAAACTACTTGGCTGCGGATTATAGGATGGACTCTCTTTTTAAAAAGTGTTTTCCTAATTTCTTGCTCTAAATTTGGGGTGCATTTTATAATCCGCAAAATACGGTATATGTGACACTGACACTCAGAGACAGCAACCTGGCCAGGCTGAGGAGCAACACCACATACACAACATGAGGACAAGGAGGCGCTGGTCATAGAAGAACTATGGCATATACAGGGTGGGCCATTTATAGGGTGGGCCATTTTTATGGATGCACCTAAATAAAATGGGAACGGTTGGTGATATCAACTTCCTGTTTGTGGCATATTAGTATATGGGAAGGGGAAAACTTTTCCAGATGGTTGGTGACTGTGGCACTCCTGCTGCGGATTGCCACAGGACCCACCGGTGCACGGAGGGATTTACACTTTGGTACACACAGCACACAACACCTTCCACCACAGACCTGGAGGGGGAGCTCTACTGGCTGCCTTAAGCCAGTTCCCCTATAAAGATCCAGGCCTGAGGGGAGGAATCAGTTAGTTAGTCTGCACTCAGCAGTGAAGAGGGCAGAAGTCCAGTGAAACAGCCTAAGAGAAGGTACTGGAAAGAGACGGTTACTGGAGCCACACCGGGCCCAGAACCAGGGGACACTGATCAGCTGTGCTGCACCCTAGAGAGAGGGATAGAGGCCAGTGAAGGAGTAGAAGGGAACTAAAGAAGGGAACATAACAGGTTTCCCTTTAGCCCACCCAGACACTGGAGTCCGACGCTGCTAATCATCCATTGTAGCAGGAAAAGCCCAGAAGGACCAGGAGGATCTAATCCCCCTGAGGTAACAAACTAAGAGACACTCAAACCTGACCAAGCACAGGACCGGGGCCCAGAAGGAGAACAGTGGTTCCCACAGGAGGTCCTTATAGTAGGTTATAGAGTAACACCCTGAGAGGGAGAAGGAGCGGCAAGTTCAGTTATAGGCAGAGCTTACCCCAAACCACCGTGCAGAGTGACAGAGGAGGCCTCACAACTCTCCAAGGTGAAAGTCCCAAATTGCACGAGGACCTGGTTACCTTCCTGGACTGTACCTGTTACCGGACATCAGTAAAAGGTACCGAAACAAAGGCTATCATGTGTGTGTGCCTGTTTCACCACTGCTGCCCACAGTGTTCACTGCAGAGACACTACTACAAGTCCCCTCATCCACCCTTGCTGCCCTGAGGTTAAGCTCCACCTGTGGGGAGCTGTAACATCCAAGCTGCACCACATCACCTCAGCGGCCGGCCTGCAGCGCTGGTATCTAAATTACCAGGTACCACAGGTGGCATCACAACAACATTTCCCACCCTTCCACCATCATCATTCCCGTCACTGAGGGTCCAGGGCACGGGACCGGGAACAGACCAGCCGTGATCACCCCCCCATTGAAGTACCATCCTGTCCCGGTATCCGAGTACCCCCCTACCCTATCAACCGCCTCAGTTTGGCATCACGAACAGGATCCCGTACCCAGTAATACCGGGTACTGTGTGCCTAGAATTGAACTTTATTAACTGTTTGTGAACTGTAGAATCGGGCCGCCATTACTCCGCCACAGAAATTAAACTGCATCACAGAGCGGGTGAAAAAGAGCGCGAAGATAAGCCCCTCCACTCTGCCGGAGATCAGCGAAGCGCAGTGTCTAGTTCCAGAAAGACCCGAGGTGTTCCACTCCCCCTGTAAAGCCGCCAACTACTGCAAAAGTTCATCTTACCGGTTGGCAGCGATAAAACTAGAGGGGGCGCCGTCATGAGTGAAGCGGACGATGCACAGGTCCCTGACCGAGGGAATTACCGGGACGCAGCACCAGCCGGGCCCACTGAACCCGGAGCAGTGGCCCCGATAATGCCGTTAGCCTTGCCGTACATACCGGTCGCAAAATGGTTATCAACCTACGAAGGTAAGCCCGATACCTTAGCAGCCTTTAATCCCCGAGGAGTAGGACAACTGAGCCCTTATGATTGGCGTAATCGGTACGTGGGAGGCCGTCCGTACCTTAACATTAAGCTAGATGGAATCCCCACATCAGCCCTACTGGACACCGAGTCACAAGTTACAACCATCCCACATATCCTTTACAAACAATTTCGGTCTGACGCTGACCTTAGACCCCCAGACCCTAACTTTAAAATAAGGGTGAGAATGCGCAAATAGGGTCTTATCCTTTAGAGACAGGATTATTTAGGTGAAATATAGGAACTGCTCACCTGATGTGGTTGTGGCACACAACCGGCATGATTGCTCAGTACAATACAGCTGCTCCAAGGACCGTACTTCCACAGGTCACCGTGGTCACAATAAGTTTCAGTAGGACAAAGTACCTCGTGGTCCGAACTGCTGCTTTCGTATGATGGAAAAACCAGAGACAACGGTATGCCTGGATCAGGTAGTAGCTAGTCGCTTTGTCATTCTTGCAACTAATGGACAACCACAGAATCAGGTGGGGTTCAGAGAAGTGACAATAAAGTTGGGGAGGGTGGAGTTAAAAGGCCAAGGGTTATGTGTGGTAGAAGATAATCCTGATGAAAAATAATTACATGGTAATGGTACAAGTACATGGTAATTGGTACTAATGTTATTGAAAACTGCTTTGGAGAAGTGTTGTTTTTACTCCGACAGATTGCTGTGACTGTTGGTTTTGGGAGGACGAGAGTCATCCAGAAAGAAATCTGAGCCCTCATCCACAAGCAACAGGTAAATCTCTCTGGGGGAGAGATTGGCAGTGTACAAGTAACAGACCCAGTTCCCATTGTGTTACTGTGGCGCCCTGCTCATGCAGGTAGCCACAGACTTCCCTAATGCACAGCTGGGTTTCCACAGTAGGTACCTACTACATGCAACATCTACCACCCAGGCACAGTAGGGGGAGCTCAACTTGCTGACCTTAGGCAAGATCCCTATAAATACTGCTGCTGGGGGAGGAGTTAGTCAGAGTGTGCAGACGCTAGGAGAGCTGCGAAGACGTCCTGGTTCCTGGTAGTCGGTGCTGCAGTTGGGCCCGAGCAAGTGACCCGGAGTGGCCCTTCTTCCCACAAGCCTGAGTGGGGACAGATGGCAAGGAGTAAAGAGCTAAAAGGGAGTGAGGAACTAGTGGAAGTTCGCCCAAAGACGTACCACACATCGGGGATCCGCACCTGTAGGATACTTCAGGACTACAGAAAACCCCATCACACCATGGAGGCTTCAGCCACCCGGTCCCCCTATGGGTCAGAGAGAGAGAGCCAGAAACAGCAGTGTGACACCGCAGTGATCAGAGAGGGTAACCCGTGGACCGCATAGGAGGAGAGAGCAGAGACAGAGAGAGAGAGGAGGCCAGTCTGGCTGCATGCAGGCTGGGCTTCAGAACCAGAGGAACCTTATACAATCCTGTGGGGACCCACTGTGCACACCTGGTCACCTGTCAGTGCCCTGCACATCTTTACCTGCCGTACCAACAGTAAAAAGGTAAACGAGACTTCTGCAGTGTGTGTGCGTCATTCCTCTCCACTCCCGGTGCCCCTCATAGACTGCTCCATCACTCCCCATCCTATCTATAACTCCACTCCAAGCTGCCCCTTCACACTACGCTGCCCCGGAGGTCCAGCCCTACCTGTAGGGGACTTTACCAACTAAGCCGCGCTACCATCTACCTCCGGCGGACTGTGGCGATGCTGGTGCCCCATCACCAGATACTACAGGTGGCGTCACATGACAAAAACTCTTATCCCCTGTAAATATACCCTTTTTCAAGTGTCACCCAGGACATGGGATCAAGCGCGGCCACCACTCCCCGTGACACAGGAGCGTTAACACTTGCAGTCTGACACCCGAGCACCCCACAGCCTGGGGCTCGACATATCTTTCTGGCGTCCCCGAACAGGATCCCGTGCCCGGTATTACCGGGTACTGTGTGCCGTGTTTTCAACTGTATAAGTGACTGTTTAAACTATGCCGCCATTACTGCGCCGAAGAGTGGGAAAGAAGATGGCGTGTCGGCCTGTAGAGCGCGAAACTGAAGCCCACCCCTTGCTCAGTCGAGCATTCCCGAGCACCGCGGCCTAGTCCGGAAACTCCCAAACTATTTAACCATTTAAGAACTGTCTGTAATTCTCTAGGGGGGCCTCCAACATGTTGGCCTCCTCCAGCGACGATGACAGTGCATTTGCTGACCCTAGGGATTACCCCGAAGGACCTATGGCTACATCCTGTAGCTCTGCCAGCACCACCGGCGCACCGGGCGCACTCGCCCCAATAATGCCGAAGTCACTCCCATACATTCCGGGGGCCAAGTGGTTGCCCCAGTATGACGGTCGCCCTGATACGCTGGATGATTTCAAGAGAAAAATCAATGGCGTCCTAGATATGTATGCGATGACCGGTCAACAACGCGCTGCTGTGGTACTCGGACAGTTAACTGGCGCAGCAGAGAAAGAAAGTGCGTCCTGGTCTGCTGCTGAACGGAGATCAGCGGCCACTATATTTAACAAATTGAGGGCTACTTTCGAGGAGTGCAACGAGGTTGATATACGCATGCGCTTCCATCACTGCTACCAGAGGCCGGGAGATGATATCAGAGCTTATGCCTGGCGTCTGGAAGAAGCGTTGCAAGCCCTTCAACATGTCAGCCCCGCCAGTGTACCCAACGAAAACAATCTCTTAATTGAACAGTTCACCCGGGGACTGCTATCCCTCGAGGACAGTAAGACTGTGCGTTGGTGGTCATTGAGCAATCCTGTAGCTGACCCTGAAGGAGATGGCCATCAAAGGGTTAAGGCCGGTAGACACCCATGAAGCTGCTATTAAACGGTGGTGCCGTGGTGAGGTGCAGGCTACCCCGAAATCATTGTCAGTAAATCAAAACAGCAGGAAGGTTAGGGCACCACTGCACGCCACTTCATGTGCGGATAATATGCGGAGCAATCAGCGGTCCGTAGGGGGTGCCTGTCACTAGGCAAACAAACGGCAGAAAGTCTTTCAATAAAGACCCGTGGAAGCGCACTGAGCGCGAAACGGTGCCGTCGTCATCTCGGCCCCCTCCTCCCCTCCCTGCTACCGAATGTTTAAAGCTCCCTGAATAAAAGGACCGATCTTCGTATGGGTGAGTGCCGTCTCCTCTTTATTGAAAGACTTACCCCGAAATCATTACCCGTGTCTACAGCCACACATAATGTACAATCTGCTCAGCAAGTATCATTCCCGGCGTGCTGAGATGCTCCAAATGAATAAGAACATCACTATACTGATGGACGCTCTGCAGCTGCAGCAAAGTAAACAACCAGCGCTGATTCAACTTGCTGTCAGTCCGGAGGATGTACCCTGGATGAGAGCCAAGCAAGCCACAGCGTACCGGGAAAGAACCACCGACAACTACAGCTCCACTGGGGAGCCCATCTGCCGCCGCTGTAACCGCACTGGCCACATCGCCAGGAGCTGTCCTTTAAATGGGCCGTCCCTGGGGGCCGGGGCCAAACTTCAGGACTAGATCAACAGGGCCCAGCCACCTGGTACAAGACCTTCATCGCACAGAAGCAGTTTCTGTCCATTGTACTAGATGGCATCCCGACAATTGCTCTGCTGGACACCGGTCACAGGTGACCACAATCCCCTATATCCTTTACTAGCTGTAGTACCCGGCTACGCCCGGGTTAATAAATAACTGCTGTTAGCTATAACAAAATAGAATTTGAATATGTCATATTAATGACCTGTAGGAAAATAGAAGCTGAGCTGTGATTGATTGCTATAGGCAGCCTAATAAATCTCCAGCCAACAGTAAACCCTCCCCCTAGCCGGGTAGTATATTGACTCACCGTGGCCGGGACTCCGGTTTAGACAGGCGATGCTTCCTTCCTCCTTGTCACGGGTGGACCGCGCCTGCCGGTAGCGGGCCCGGTGTAGTGCAGATCAAAGTGTTGAAGACGTCTTGGTGGAACAGATTAAAGGGGTTTTTAATTTATTCGTGACGCCACCTATGAGTAGTTCGGTAAGGACTACGGATGCTGCGGAACCTCCGGGGGATGGATAGCAGCAAGATGGAACGCTCCCCACAGGCTGAGCGGTGATCCCCGGAGGCTGGAGCTGCTTAAGATGTTGTGCGGCAGCTGCGGTTACCTTGTAGTGCGGACGGACAGTTCATAAGGAAGCACGGACACAGAAAGTCTCTGCATCGGGTCTTTACTGTAACCAGCAGGCAGTACATGGTATACAGTTTACGGGTAGTAGACCGGGTGGACTCAGCAGTGATGGTGTCCCTTAGAAATCCGCAGTGTTCCTCCATTCTAACTAAGTGATTGCCAGTGTCACCCAGAAATACCAGGTCGGGTACGGGGAGGCTGCTTCAATGCCCTATCCATGATGTACGTTCTGGATGTTTTGGGGAGCCTTGGATTCCTCAGTGGGTACACCGCTGGTTAGACGACTGGAAGTTGGCTGGTGGTGGGGTGCTCCTGTGAAGCTGCTCCTCCACGCTTCTGGTTCGCGTAGCAGAGGTGAACTGCTGCCAGCTTCGGTACCAGTGAACCGGCTGTGAGTTGTGGGCACAGGAGTCTTTTGGGAACCCGTGTGAATGATGCCCAATCCCGGTTGGTAAGGCCTCAGGTGCTGACACCCGACCGGTGACGGCCCGGGGGCTGCACGGGGTGTGGAGCCCCCGCTCCTCTCCAAGTTCAAGTTCTCTGTTCTAGACTCTTTCTGTTCTGTTCTGTGTAGACTAAGTGTCTGTTCTCCTACACTTCCCTAGCACTCCGCCCACCAGGACCTAGGATTGGCCCTCTGTTCTAGGTGATGCATGCAGGGTTGGATTTCTAAATTAACCAGATCACTGCTGTGTCAGAGAATATTGCGGCCGCATTTATGGCTGCAATACCCTCTTGTGACGCACTCGTTGCGGGGCGCCACACTCCCCCTTGGTTGAATACGCTTGTCCCCAAGCGTCACACTACCCACATTACGGAGGTTTTTGTATTTTATAACAGGTATTACACTTTTATTAATGACAGGTCATTGTATGCATAAAAGTGAGGTAGACAAAATAAACAGGTAAAACACTTGGTGCGGACCCGGCGGGCGGTCGGCTGTCCTTTGGATAAAAGTTCAGGCTGTAGCCGCGGGATCACACAGTCAGTGATTAACAGGAAGAAGTCTCTTAGCAGAAAAGTTCAAACAACAAGTCACTTATGGAGGGCAGTGTTCCGGACTCGTATAGCGAACCACCCGTCACAGCATACATGTCGCTCATAGGTTACAATGTCCCCTCTATACAAGTCTCGGTTTGGATGCCCTCGTGGTAGGTGCGATTCCACATCACGGCGCCCCACAAACACTTCAGTACTCACACCCTCCTCCCTTACGAATCCCCACCCGGTGGATAAGTTGAAGGTGCTTACCCGCCCGGTTTTACGGAATTGTTCAGGCAATGGAGATTGGCGGCGGGCTTCAGCGCAGGCCTGCATGTTGGCTTGCAGTCGAGTGTGCCACTCCTCCCTTCGGATACGACGTACCTCTTCGTCGGAGTGGTGCGGCGTGTGGATACAGTCACTACGGCGTGCTGGTTGTTGAACCGCTTGAGTTTGGTGGGCAGTCTGTAGAAAAGCCCGGTTCAACGGAATCGGAGAAGTTGTTGCTGCGGCGGCACCCGACCAGTGCACCCGAGCAGATCGCTCGGCAGAAGGATTCTTGGTGTCTCCCTAGGCGAACCCGGTGTAGAGGTCCTCAGCTGGGCTGTAGGTCTCGTCGTCATCCTCCTCGACCTCTCCTTCGATGACTACGTCGGGCTGCTCGGCTGACGAAGATGATGGGACGGAATCCTCTGGGTCGATGGGTGGCTGTGCTGCAAAGTTCTCCTCGGGGTCGTTGTGCAGGACTTCCAGGCTGCCTGCCTCTTCTTCTGAAGCAGCGGGAAGTGGTGTTTCGATCCCGGTCACCAGGTAGGCCTCGATATTTGCAGAGGAGGCCTCCGGTTCAGGGGAGAAACAGGCGACAGTCTCAGTAGTGTGGAAACTAGTCGCGGGTTCCGCAGGTGGAACCAGGTATGTGTCAGCTTCTTCTGTGGAGCGTATTGGAAGCTCCGGCTCTGGAACGGGGTCGGCTGCGGTTTCGACCGCTGGAACGGGTCGAGCCGTGGCCCTCACAGGAATGATACAGTCTATGGGCTCCAGTGACGAAGCAGGACAGGTGGTGGGCGACGGTGAGGCGGTTGAGAAGCTGGCGATGTCGTCTGGGCATGGAGAAGCTGTACCCGGTCGGCTCTGCTGCATCGCATGATGTAGTCTTCTGCCTAGGGTCGCACTCCAGCTGCGAATCGTCCACTCCACAGTCTCTAGTAACCGCACCCGGAGGTCTTGTAGAGCCGCTAGCCAGAAGTCGGGGCTGCCGTCTATGGTAAGGGCAGGACCCGGACCCGGTTGGCCGATGGCTGCTCTGGCCTCCGCCTCGACCTCCCGCATCAGGTCTTGGAGTCTCATGCTGGCCATTCTCTTCTTCGGAGGGAAACCACACCCGTTCAATCGGTAAGCGTTCTGGTAGAGCTGGTCAAGAAGGTCTGTGACACTCCCATTTCCTCTGGGCTTTTGTAGTCCAATGGTGGGAAAAGTCTTTGGGGTCCGCCCCCATGGTTGATTCGAGCAATCAGGGCGGACAAAGAGTTTGGCGCCTTTTGTCTTTAGCCCTCCCACGATGAGGGGGGGGTCGACTCACTCCTGGGCTTGCACGTGGCGGATTCTTGTGGCGGGAACGCCATCTTGGGCGCCATCTTGGCCCACAGTGAAAAGGCGGGAAAGTTCTTTTAGGGACGAACAAAGTCCAAATTGTAGACAATAAAGTCTTTTTAAGCACATTATACCCGTTAGGTAACGGGCCTGCTCGTATCCTGTTCGTGACGCCATTTTCTGACTCACCATGGCGGGGACTCCGGTTTAGACAGGCGATGCTTCCTTCCTCCTTGTCACGGGTGGACCGCGCCTGCCGGTAGCGGGCCCGGTGTAGTGCAGATCAAAGTGTTGAAGACGTCTTGGTGGAACAGATTAAAGGGGTTTTTAATTTATTCGTGACGCCACCTATGAGTAGTTCGGTAAGGACTACCGACGCTGTGGAACCTCCGGGGGATGGATAGCAGCAAGATGGAACGCTCCCCACAGGCTGAGCGGTGATCCCCGGAGGCTGGAGCTGCTTAAGATGTTGTGCGGCAGCTGCGGTTACCTTGTAGTGCGGACGGACAGTTCATAAGGAAGCACAGACACAGAAAGTCTCTGCAACGGGTCTTTACTGTAACCAGCAGGCAGTACATGGTATACAGTTTACGGGTAGTAGACCGGGTGGACTCAGCAGTGATGGTGTCCCTTAGAAATCCGCAGTGTTCCTCCATTCTAACTAAGTGATTGCCAGTGTCGCCCAGGAATACCAGGTCGGGTACGGGGAGGCTGCTTCAATGCCCTATCCATGATGTACGTTCAGGATGTTTTGGGGAGCCTTGGATCCCTCAGTGGGTACACCGCTGGTTAGACGACTGGAAGTTGGCTGGTGGTGGGGTGCTCCTGTGAAGCTGCTCCTCCACGCTTCTGGTTCGCGTAGCAGAGGTGAACTGCTGCCAGCTTCGGTACCAGTGAACCGGCTGTGAGTTGTGGGCACGGGAGTCTTTTGGGAACCCGTGTGAATGATGCCCAATCCCGGTTGGTAAGGCCTCAGGTGCTGACACCCGACCGGTGACGGCCCGGGGGCTGCACGGGGTGCGGAGCCCCCGCTCCTCTCCAAGTTCAAGTTCTCTGTTCTAGACTCTGTTCTAGACTCTTTCTGTTCTGTTCTGTGTAGACTAAGTGTCTGTTCTCCTACACTTCCCTAGCACTCCGCCCACCAGGACCTAGGATTGGCCCTCTGTTCTAGGTGATGCATGCAGGGTTGGATTTCTAAATTAACCAGATCACTGCTGTGTCAGAGAATATTGCGGCTGCATTTATGGCTGCAATACCCTCTTGTGACGCACTCGTTGCGGGGCGCCACAATATGTTACCTCACACATACACATAATAGACAGCTCATGTGACTGACATCTGCCTTAATTCCCTATATGGCACATGTGTTGCACATTGGCTGTTTTTAATCAGATGTTTATGTTTGGAAAATAAAGATAGCACACGTATGAGGCGAGTTGTGTGAGGTGATTTGTGCACATCTGTGTCTGTCTGTGTGGTGTGTGTGTCCCTGGGGTGTGTATGTGTGTGTCCCTGTGGGATGGGGTCTGTGTGGTGTGTGTCTCTGTTGTGTGTGTCTCTTTGTGGTGTGTGTGTCCCTGTGGGGTAAGTGCATGTGCCCCTATAGGGTGTGTATGTGTGTGTGCCCTGTGTGGGGGTCTGTGGTGTGTGTGTGTGTGTATCTGTGTTGTGTGTGTCTCTTTGTGGTGTGTGTGTGTGTCCCTGTGGGGTGAGTGCATGTGTCCCTATAGGGTGTGTATGTGTGTGTGTGTCCCTGTGGGGGGGTGTCTGTGTGGGGTGTGTGTGTGTCTCTTTGTGGTGTGTATGTCCCTGTGGGGTAAGTGCAAGTGCCCCTATAGGGTGTGTATGTGTGTGTGCCCCTGTGTGGGGGTCTGTGGTGTGTGTGTGTATCTGTGTTGTGTGTGTCTCTTTGTGGTGTGTGTGTGTGTCCCTGTGGGGTGAGTGCATGTGTCCCTATAGGGTGTGTATGTGTGTGTGTCCCTGTGGGGGGATGTCTGTGTGGGGTGTGTGTGTCTCTGTGTTGTGTGTGTCCCTTTGTGGTGTGTGTGTGTCCCTAAGGGTACCTTTACACGCGGCTACATTTCTTGGGTGGCTACAGGTAACTTACTGGCTGCAGTGAAATCATGGAGACAAGGTTCTATCTTGTTGCTGTGTACAAATGGAATAATCTCTCCATGATTTCACTGCAACCAGTAAGTTACCTGTTGCCACCCAAGAAATGTAGCCGCGTGTAAAGGGGCCCTAAGGGGTGAGTGCATGTGTCCCTATAGGGTGTGTATGTGTGTGTGTCCCTGTGGGGGGGTCTGTGTGGTGTGTGTGTGTCTCTTTGTGGTGTGTATGTCCCTGTGGGGTGAGTGCATGTGTCGCTATAGAGAGTGTGTGTGTCCCCTTGGGGGGGTGTGTGTGTCTTTGTGGTGTGTGTTTGTTCGGGTGCGTGGTGAGTATCCAATGTTGGGGCTGCACCTTAGCGACTATACACTTGTTTTTACTCTTTGTGTGCGTGTGGTGTGTATACATGTCCCTGTGTGTGGTGAATATCTCATGTTGGGGCCCCACCTTAGTGACTAAATGCTGGTATGTGCTGTTAGTCTTTGGCGCTATCATTAAGTCCCTCTCATTCACAACTGTCAACTGGTAACTGTCACTTTTTCCCCATTATGTAGATAGGGGCAAAATTGTTTGGTGAATTGGAATGCGCGGGGTTAAAATTTCGCCTCACAACATAGCCTATGACGCTCCCGGGGTCCAGACGTGTGTGACTCACCGTGGCCGGGACTCCGGTTTAGACAGGCGATTCTTCTTGCCTCCTTGTCACGGATGGACCGCGCCTGCCGGTAGTGGGGCCCGGTGTAGTGCAGATCAAAAATGCTTGAAGACGTCCTTGTGGAACAGATTAAAAGGGGTTTAATTTGTTTTATTCGTATCGCCACCTATGAGTAGATTCGGTAAGGGCTACCGACGCTGCGGAACCCCCGGGGGATGGACAGCAGCAAGATGTTACGCTCCCCACAGGCTGAGCGGTGATCCCGGGGGCTGGAGCTGCTCAAGATGTTGTGTGGCAGCTGCGGTTACCTTGTTGTGCGGACGGACAGTTCATAAGGAAGCACGGACACAGAAAGTCTCTGTATCGGGTCTTTACTGTAACCAGCAGGCAGTACATGGTATACAGTTTACGGGTAGTAGACCGGGTGGACTCAGCAGTGATGGTGTCCCTTAGAAATCCGCAGTGTTCCTCCATTCTAACTAAGTGATTGCCAGTGTCACCCAGAAATACCAGGTCGGGTACGGGGAGGCTGCTTCAATGCCCTATCCATGATGTACGTTCTGGATGTTTTGGGGAGCCTTGGATTCCTCAGTGGGTACACCGCTGGTTAGACGACTGGAAGTTGGCTGGTGGTGGGGTGCTCCTGTGAAGCTGCTCCTCCACGCTTCTGGTTCGCGTGGCAGAGGTGAACTGCTGCCAGCTTCGGTACCAGTGAACCGGCTGTGAGTTGTGGGCACGGGAGTCTTTTGGGAACCCGTGTAGATATGCCCAATCCGGTGGTTAAGGCCTCAGGTGCTGACACCCGACCGGTGACGGCCCAGGGGCCCGCACGGGGTGTGGAGCCCCCGCTCCTCTCCGAGCTCTAGTCTGCGCTTGTCAGGTTCTAGATCTCTCTTCCAACCAACCAACTAACTATCTAGATTATCGTGTGTTCTGCTACACTACCCTAACACTCCACCCACCAGGACCTATGATTGGTCCCCTGTTCTAAATGTTGCATGTTGGGTTGGATCTCCAAGTTAACTATTTCATTGTTGAGTCAGAGGATATTGCGGCTGCATTTGTGGCTGCAATACCCTCCTGTGACGCACTCGTTGCGGGGCGCCACATGTGACTGTGCAAAATTTTGTCTCTATAGCTGACAGCTGTCGATTTTCCTCCCACACGTTTCCTTTCCCTTTTTTCCCATTATGTAGATAGGGGCAAAATTGTTTGGTGAACTGGAACGCGCAGGGTTAAAATTTCGCCTCACAACATAGCCTATGACGCTCCCGGGGTCCAGACGTGTGACTCTGCAAAATTTTGCGGCTGTAGCTGCGACGATGTAGATGCCAATCCCGGATATACACACATACACACACATATACATACACACATTCAGCTTTATATATTAGATAAGAAATATTGGGCTGATGCAGAACTGAAACAGCCTGACCTAGACTTTACCCTCAATGCATCTAACGGTGAACCAATTACCGTAATGGGGGTTAAGGAAGTACCAATAAAGGTGGGGAGGGTGGAATTGCAGAAGCAGGGGGTCATAGTTGTAGCAGAAGGCAGTAATGCTAATGACCCATATACTGTATAATACTAGGCACTAATGTTGTTAGCAATTGCATGGAGGAAGTCTTGTCTTTGCTTCAACAGATCGCAGACACTGCCAGACCTGGTCAGAGGAAGGTCCTCCAGCATGAGATCAGAGCCATCCTGCACCATCAACAGGTAACAATTACAGGTGGCGAAATTGGTACTGCACGGGTGACAGACCCGTTACCTATTGTGATTTCCCCAATGAGTGAAATGATGATTTGGTGTCGAGCAGCTATAGGTCTGAGAGGGCAGGACTATCAGGCATTAGTGGAGCCCATCAGCACAGAGCACAGACCTACACTGTTGACAGCCAGGGGGTGGTTGATGTACACAATGGTATACAACCATTGCTAAATTGTACACAGTCAGCAACAACGAGATCGAAACAGTGGGACCCATACCGTATACCAAAGGGGCAAAAACTGATCAAACAACAGGGGCACTTGAGGACTGGTGCCAGCAGCTCCATGTCGGAACTGACACCACTCCTGTGTGCACATCTTTACCTGCCGTACCAACAGTAAAAAGGTAAACGAGACTTCTGCAGTGTGTGTGCGTCATTCCTCTCCACTCCCGGTGCCCCTCATAGACTGCTCCATCACTCCCCATCCTATCTATAACTCCACTCCAAGCTGCCCCTTCACACTATGCTGCTCCAGAGGTCCAGCCCTACCTGTAGGGGACTTCACCAACTAAGCCGCGCTACCATCTACCTCCGGCGGACTGTGGCGACGCTGGTGCCCCATCACCAGATACTACAGGTGGCGTCACATGACAAAAACTCTTATCCCCTGTAAATATACCCTTTTTCAAGTGTCACCCAGGACACGGGATCAAGCGCGGCCACCACTCCCCGTGACACAGGAGCATTAACCCTTGCAGTCTGACACCCAAGCACCCCACAGCCTGGGGCTCGACATATCTTTCTGGCGTCCCCGAACAGGATCCCGTGCCCGGTATTACCGGGTACTGTGTGCCGTGTTTTCAACTGTATGAGTGACTGTTTAAACTATGCCGCCATTACTGCGCCGAAGAGTGGGAAAGAAGAGGGCGTGTCGGCCTGTAGAGCGCGAAACTGAAGCCCACCCCTTGCTCAGTCGAGCATTCCCGAGCACTGCGGCCTAGTCCGAAAACTCCCAAACTGTTTAACCATTTAAGAACTGTCTGTAATTCTCAAGGGGGGCCTCCAACATGTTGGCCTCCTCCAGCGAAAATGACAGTGCATTTGCTGACCCTAGGAATTACCCCGAAGGACCTATGGCTGCATCCTGTAGCTCTGCCAGCACCACTGGCGCACCGGGTGCACTCGCCCCAATAATGCCGAAGTCACTCCCATACATTCCGGGGGCCAAGTGGTTGCCCCAGTATGACGGTCGCCCTGATACGCTGGATGATTTCAAGAGAAAAATCAATGGCGTCCTAGATATGTATGCGATGACCGGTCAACAACGCGCTGCTGTGGTACTCGGACAGTTAACTGGCGCAGCAGAGAAAGAAAGTGCGTCCTGGTCTGCTGCTGAACGGAGATCAGCGGCCACTATATTTAACAAATTGAGGGCTACTTTCGAGGAGTGCAACGAGGTTGATATACGCATGCACTTCCATCACTGCTACCAGAGGCCGGGAGATGATATCAGAGCTTATGCCTGGCGTCTGGAAGAAGCATTGCAAGCCCTTCAACATGTCAGCCCCCAAGTGTACCCAATGAAAACAAGCTCTTAATTGAACAGTTCACCCGGGGACTGCTATCCCTCGAGGACAGTAAGACTGTGCGTTGGTGGTCATTGAGCAATCCTGTAGCTGACTTTAATACCCTGAAGGAGATGGCCATCAAAGGGTTAAGGCCGGTAGACACCCATGAAGCTGCTATTAAACGGTGGTGCCGTGGTGAGGTGCAGGCTACCCCGAAATCATTACCCGTGTCTACAGCCACACATAATGTACAATCTGCTCAGCAAGTATCATTCCCTGCGTGCTGAGATGCTCCAAATCAATAAGAACATCACTATACTGATGGACGCTCTGCAGCTGCAGCAAAGTAAACAACCAGCGCTGATTCAACTTGCCGTCAGTCCGGAGGATGTACCCTGGATGAGAGCCAAGCAAGCCACAGCGTACCAGGAAAGAACCACCGACCACTACAGCTCCACTGGGGAGCCCATCTGCCGCCGCTGTAACCGTACCGGCCACATCGCCAGGAGCTGTCCTTTAAATGGGCCGTCCCTGGGGGCCGGGGCCAAACTTCAGGACTAGATCAACAGGGCCCAGCCACCTGGTACAAGACCTTCATCGCACAGAAGCCGTTTCTGTCCATTGTACTAGATGGCATCCCGACACCTGCTCTGCTGGACACCGGGTCACAGGTGACCACAATCCCCTATATCCTTTATAAGAAATATTGGGCTGATGCAGAACTGAAACAGTCTGACCTAGACTTTACCCTCAATGCATCTAACGGTGAACCAATTACCGTAATGGGGGTTAAGGAAGTACCAATAAAGGTGGGGAGGGTGGAATTGCAGAAGCAGGGGGTCATAGTTGTAGCAGAAGGCAGTAATGCTAATGACCCATATACTGTATAAATACTAGGCACTAATGTTGTTAGCAATTGCATGGAGGAAGTCTTGTCTTTGCTTCAACAGATCGCAGACACTGCCAGACTTGGTCAGAGGAAGGTCCTCCAGCATGAGATCAGAGCCATCCTCCACCATCAACAGGTAACAATTACAGGTGGCGAAATTGGTACTGCACAGGTGACAGACCCGTTACCTATTGTGATTCCCCCAATGAGTGAAATGATCATTTGGTGTCGAGCAGCTATAGGTCTGAGAGGGCAGGACTATCAAGCATTAGTGGAGCCCATCAGCACAGAGCACAGACCTACACTGTTGACAGCCAGGGGGGTGGTTGATGTATACAATGGGAGAGTACCTGTTCGCATTTAAATTGTAGCAGTGAGGAGGTTAAATTACCCAGGTATACCGTTGCTAAATTGTACACAGTCAGCAACAACGAGATCCAAACAGTGGGACCCATACCCTATACCAAAGGGGCAAAAACTGATCAAACAACAGGGGCACTTGAGGACTGGTGCCAGCAGCTCCATGTCGGAACTGACACCACTCCTGTGTACGAATAGCAAGGTGTGTACCGGGTAGTCCAAATATTCGAACAAGTCTTTAGTAAGCATCCACTTGACTTTGGTAGGATAAAAAGGGTACAACATCACATCCCCACAGGTACACATCCACCAATCAAGAGCGGTATAAGCCTATTCCACCTGCACATTATCAGAAAGCCAAGGAAATGTTACAGGACATGAAGGACGCAGGGGTTATACGAGATAGCTGTAGCCCCTGGGCAGCTCCATTAGTCCTAGTCAGGAAAAAGGATGGCAGTAGGAGAATGTGTGTAGACTATAGGCAAATAAACCGCATAACACACAAGGATGCTTACCTGTTACCTTGTATAGAGGAATCCTTAGCTGCGTTGAAGTCTGCCAATTACTTCTCCACCTTAGATCTCACTAGTGGGTATTGGCAGGTGTCCGTAGCCGAGGAAGACCGAGAGAAGAGGGCATTCACAACACCTATAGGCCTATGTGAATTCAACAGCATGCCCTTCGGACTATGTAATGCACCCGGAACCTTCCAGAAGCTGATGGAAAGTTGCCTGGGACATTAGAACTTTGAGACGGTACTGCTCTACCTGGATGACGTGATTGTGTACTCTCAGACCTATGGGGAACACGTCGCCAATCTAGCAGAGGTGTTTGAAGCTCTGGCCAAATACAGGAAGAAGCTAAAATCATCCAAATGCCACCTGTTGAAGCCAAGAGTACAGTACCTGGGACACACAGTCAGTGCCGAAGGCGTGGCCCCTGATCCAGACAAGGTGACAGCAATCAAGAGTGGCCAGAACCCAAGACCCTAAAGGAAGTCCGTCAATTCCTGGGTTTGGTGGGCTACTATAGGAGATTCATAAAGGAGTACACCAAGAAGGCTGCTCCCTTGCCAGACCTCCTAGTAGGCCAACCCACGAAGGGCAAGCCTAAGGATTCTCCGTGGAAGTGGGGTAAGGAACAAGAGGAAGCGTTGCAGACGATGAAGGAAGCCCTGACAGGAGAAGAAATCCTTGCTTACCCAGACTACAACCTGCCATTCCTGCTGTACACGGATGCCAGCAATGTGGGACTCGGAGCCGTCCTTTCCCACAAGCAAGAAGGCAAAGAAAGGGTAATCGCCTATGCCAGTAGGAAGCTGCGCCCCACAGAGAGGAACCCAGAGAACTACAGTTCCTTTAAGCTGCAATTCCTGGCCTTGGTCTGGGCTGTCACCGAGAGGTTCAAATACTACCTGGCCTCTAGCAAATTTACAGCCTACACAGATAACAATCCGCTGACCCACCTGGAGACTGCGAAGTTGGGAGCCATAGAGCAGAGTTGGATGGCCAGATTGTCCAACTACGAGTTCACCATCAAGTACTGGGCTGGGCACCAGAATGGAAACGCAGATATCCAGAATGTCTCACCTGTCAGGTGTAGATGAAGACGAGCTGGAAGAAGTGGAGTTACCTGCCTTCCATCAACTAAGAGTAACCCAGTGCCAGCAAACCCGTCAAGATCCTCCTGCAAGAATGGTGAACCCGTTGCCCCACTTCGGTTGGAAAGAGGTGCAGGACAATGACCCGGCTGTCAGTTTGATCAAACAACTGATAACCCAGGAGTCAGCTAAGCTGCCAGAAAAGCCCCAGCCGGAAGTCAAACATCTATGGAGCGAACAGAGCAAGCTGTTCATATACCAAGAGAAGCTTTGTCGGAGGTACATCAACCCAAGGTCTGGCAAATGATCGTGCCAAAATCAGAAATCCATATTGTCTTGAATGCTTATCACAACCAGACTGGTCACTTCAGGTAGAAGAAGCTGGAAATGCTATTGAGGGATAGGTTCTTTTTGGTCGGCATGCGGACATCCATTGAAAGAAGGTGTAAAAATTGTAAATCGTGCAGCCAGATCAAAAAGGACTTACAGAGCAAGAAAGCACAGCTCCATCCCATCGTGACAAACAACCTCTGGAAATAGTAGCCTTGGACCATGTAAAACTGACTCCAAGTAGATCCGGCTACACATACGCGTTGACCATGGTAGACCATTACTCGAGATTCTTAACAGTTGCCCCCGTAAAAGACTTGACAGCTGCCACAGCTGCTAGAACATTCCAGAACGTATTCTGCAGACCATTGGGATACCCGGAACAGGTCCTCACAGATCAAGGATCAGCCTTCGAAGCGGAGATCTTCCAAGAATTCTGCCACATGTATGGGTGCAAAAAGATCAGAACAATCCCATATCATCCCCAAGCTAACGGACTCTGAGAAAATGAATGTCATTATCATTGACATGCTGAAGATCTTACCTTGGAGGAAAGAAACCAATGGCCGAAGAAACTACCAGACTTGGTTGATATGTACAACCACATTCCAGTAAGTTCTACCAACTGTACACCAGCTTACCTGATGAGAGCCCGTACAAGAAAGTTACCCATAGACTTGGAACTCGATGTTGTCGATCTCAAAGCAGATGACACAATTCCCAATTGGAATGCCCATAGCCTCGAACAATACAAAATGGTTCAAGCCTGTGTTGAAGATAACCTGGAGAAAGCCCGTGAAAAGCAAGAAAGGGACTATAACAAACATGCTCCAGCAGAACCAATAACACCTGAAAGTATTGTGCTAAAGAGGAATAGAACTCAACACAAACTGGACAATCAGTGGGAACAAGAACCCTACGTTCTACTAGATTCTGGTCATGACAACAGCAAAGTGTGTCTCATCAGCAAAAACGGTGGAAAAACCACTCAAACTGTTTCCAGAAACCACATCAAAAAGTGTCCAACTGACTGGAAAAACCAAAATTCCCCAACTCAACCAATCCAAGAAACAGAACCAGTACAAGAAGTAAGTTCAACTGAAGAAGCAAAGGAGAAGGTAATCTCAACCATCTTAGGAGAATTCCCAGAAGATTGGCCTCAACAAGATGGAGCCATCTTAGTGCCAGTACTGAATTTCTACCAGCCCAATGAAGTGGTACAAAGGAATCAGGAAGAAATACCCATTGCCAGAGAATCTGAGGATGCTGCAATCGGTACACTTGCTAGCCCTGTGGTGAGACTAAGGTCACGCAGAAGCTTACCTGACATACCTGCACCAAACCCTTCACTAGAAGCATCACCTGAGACAGTGACACCTGTAGTGCGTAGATCACAAAGATGCACACAAGGTCAACCCCCGTCTAGGTATGGAGAGTGGGCACAATAATGTAAGGTAGAACACACTGAAAAGTAAACATGTAAATAGCCATTGAAAGTAAAGGAATGTAAATAGTGTTCAAAAGGTGAAGAGTAGGCCAAAAGCCAGGTACACAACACCAAAAGAAGGGAGTTGGGGTAAGGAGCTGTCTAGGGAGAGTAAAAACTTGGCCAAAAGGTGACTCCAGGGCCAGGAGGCCTACAGCACTTATGACCGTTAGAGGCCCATATAGTACCTAGGACTCCTACGCCGAAAACACCTGTTGTTGTGCAATTTGAACTGTTGACACTACAGAAGAGTAGGAAGGTTCCACAACAAGTGAAGCTCCTGAGTAACTCTTAACTGTCTGCAGACTGGACACTTCTCAACCTAAGGTACCCTTGGAGAAAAGAAGGGAGAACCTTAATCCTGTTTCCACTGGATGGAACAAAGTATGTTTAGAAACGAACTAAGCAAGGTAACTATGGAGTAACTTTCAAGACAGACCAGATACTAGGTATCTTGGAATCATAATCAAACAGGACTGAGGGGACTACATCTTAACCCATCAGAACCACCCAGAAGGTACCTGTGAGCAAGGTAAACCGGGAACTAAAAGGAAAAAGGAGTTTAAAAAGGTTTTATCTGTTTCATGACACAAAACTATCTATGACTTAAACGAACAAAGCTGTAATAGAAGGAAAGGGACCTACAAAAGCATACAATACAGTTGCGGATAAAGCGGATCCCTACCTACAAACAAGGAGAGTGTACTGAGAAACCTATGCTCAACAAGGACCACAACACAGAAGCAGTCCACCCAGTACTACAAACTGGGGTTATCATATAAAGACTTAACATATCATAGGTGATATGAGAATCAGATCCGAACATAAGTGCCCCTGATGAGCCTTCTATGAAATAATAGAGGCAAAACGCGTAGGGCGGGATTAAACCACATTGATGGATCTAACCTTGTACATATCATAAACCATTTTTAGGACCTGTGACGGGGGGGGTGGGAGCAGACCACCAGACCACAGTAGAGAGAAAAAACGCTGAACCCTAGTGAAACAAGATATTTGATACCAAGGGAGACTACCACGGGCCGTACTCTGGAAACAAATTTTGTCCAGGGACACCCAAGACAGTCACCCCAACCACATAAATACCAATCAGAGATAGGTACTGCCAATAGCACCCCCTTCTACCAACCTAATAAATGGTGTCTTGTCTTTATCTATACTATCTTTCTGGGGGGAGGGTATTTGTTATTATTGTGTAAAAGTTCACTGTCACTTTAAACACCAATCCACACTGGATATTTTAAGAAACTTAATAAAAGCAAAAACTGCGAAACAAATCTTTCCAATTCTTTAAATATATTACTAAAACGGAAAGACAAAAACCATAGATCGGTGAATCTCTATTTGAACTATTGAGCCTACAGAGACTTTGCCATAAGGATTTGTTGAACTTTGAACTAAACTTTTTCCCCCTTTTGAACTTTTCCCGGATTATATTTAAAAGGACCATGTTACGGGACTGGTGTAACAACAAACTTCTTTTTCTTTTGCAAAGCCTTCAAAGATCTTCAAAGCCACCATTGGAATGGGGAAAAGAACAAGAAGACTCCTTCCAATAGATGAAGCAGGCTCTGACCGGTGAAGAAATCCTGGCTTATCCCGATTATAACCTACCATTCATCCTCTACACCAGGGGTCTCAAACTCCAGGCCTCGAGGGCCGCACACAGTGCAGGTTTTCAGGATTTCCATGGAATTTGACAGTTGGTCATTTGATTACCAACTGTCAAATACTATGGAAATCCTGAAAACCTGGACTGTGTGCGGCCCTCGAGGCCTGGAGTTTGAGACCCCTGCTCTACACTGACGCAAGCAATGTAGGCTTGGGAGCAGTACTATCCCAAATCCAAGATGGTAAGGAAACAGTAATTGCCTACGCCAGCAGAAAACTTCAACCCACTGAGAGGAACCCGGAAAACCACAGTTCCTTTAAGTTGGAGTTCCTGGCCTTGGTCTGGGCTATAACAGAGCGGTTCAAGCACTACCTAGTAGCTTCAAAATTTACTGTCTTCACGGACAATAAGCCGTTAACACACTTGGATACAGCGAAGCTTGGTACACTGGAGCAACGCTGGATGGCCCGACTATCGAACTATGACTTTACCATCAAGTACTGGGCAGGCCGTAACAATGCAAATGCTGATGCCCTCTAAAGAAATCCGCAAGTACATTTGCAAGTACTTGAAGAAGAGGAAGATGACTTGGAGGAAAAAAGAACAGAGCAATACAAGAAAGTACAGGAATGTGTTGAGAGAAGTCTGGCAAAATCTAGAGAAAAACAAGAGACCAACTTTAACAAAAGTGCGCAAGGAACTCCCTTAACACCAGGTGAATTGGTTTTAAAAAGGAAAAGAAGAATGCATAAGTTAGATGATCAATGGGAAGAAGAACCATTCACTGTATTACCATCCACTTTTGACAACCAGAAAACCTGTCTAATCAGCAAAGACAACGGCGAAACAACAGCAACAGTGTCCAGAGATCATTTGAAGAAGTTCCCTCAACAGTTACAACCAAAAGAAGATATACTTTGTCCAGAACCTGAAAAAGAGGAGCCAAAGACAGTCCAAACACTCATAGGAGAATTACCCGCAGATTGGCCCCAAATAGAAGGTACCTACCTAATACCCATGTTGATGTTCCCACAACCACCAGAAGAAACGCCAAGAGCAGAAGAACCACCCGTTGTACCAGAACCAGAGAATCCTGCAATCGGTGTACCTGCCATTCCCATTGTGAGAATCAGAAGACATTCAGGTATACCTGTGTTATGCAGATCAACACATGAGTCAGTAAGTAGTGTTCACTCTATACCAAGCTTACACACTAGTGGAATACCAGTTTTACGTAGGTCAACACGTAGTAACTTGGGTCAAACACCACTAAGGTACAGACAATAGAGTACAAAACATAGGAAAAATGTAAATAAATTTAAAATGTAAATATGTAACCAATGTTAGTGTACGGAAGGGTGAAGAGTAGGCTAAAACAACCTAAACCAAGTACACAACATCAGAAAGAGGGGTGAGTGGAGTTGGCGTAAGGAGCTGTCTAGGGAGAGCAAAATCTAGGCCAATAGGTGACCCCAGGGCCAAGAGGCCTACAGTGCTTATGACCCTCTTATGGAGCCACGCCAGGCCCAGAACCAGGGGACACTGACCAGCTGTGTTGCACCCTAGAGAGAGGGATGGAGGCCAGTGAAGGAGTAGAAGGGAACTAAAGAAGGGAACATAACAGTGTTTCCCTTTAGCCCACCTGGACACCGGAGTCCGACGCTGCTAATCATCCATTGAAGCAGGAAAAGCCCGGAAGGACCAGGGGGATCTAATCCCCCTGAGGTAACAAACTAAGAGACACTCAAACCTGACCAAGCACAGGACCAGGGGCCCAGAAGGAGAATAGGGGTTCCCACAGGAGGTCCTCATAGTCGGTTACAAAGTAACACCCTGAGAGGGAGAAGGAGCGGCAAGTTCAGTTATAGGCAGAGCTTACCCCAAACCACTGTACACAGTGACAGAAGAGGCCTCACAACTCTCCAAAATGAAAGTCCCAAATTGCACCGAGGACCTGGTTACCTTCCTGGACTGTACCTGTTACCGGACATCAGTCAAAGGTACCGAAACAAAGTGTGTGCCTGTTTCACCGCCGCTGTCCACAGCGTTCACCGCAGAGACGTTACTACAACTCCCCTCATCTACCCTCGCTGCCCTGAGGTAAAGCTCCACCTGTGGGGAGCTGTAACACCCAAGCTGCATCACATCACCTCAGCGGCCAGCCTGCAGCGCTAGTATCTAAATTACCAGGTACCACAGGTGGCGTCACGACAACATTCCCCCTACCTTCCACCATCATCATCCCCGTCACTGAGGGTCCTGGGCACGGAACCGGGAACCGACCAGCTGTGATTTCCCAACCCTCCATCGAAGTACCATCCCGTCCCGGTATCCGAGTACCCCCTACCCTGTCGACCACCTCATGACGATGCTGGTCATTTTGGATCCAACTTATTTAGGTGTATCCATATAAATGGCCCACCCTGTATACCATGATCCCTGTACTAATCAGTCTGGCCTCACACCAGTTGGCCTTGCTGCAAATAATTTTGTGGAAAAATCAATCATAAAAAGAAAAAAAAAGCCTAAGATTTTGAAATCCACAGAAAAAGATAGAATACATTGTGCATAAAGCTCAGCTTCTGCAGAACCTACACACAATGGGCTGAAGGAATATGGCTACGTAGGCAGCGCATGCGAAGGAGCAGATTTCAGACATCTGAGATCTCAATCTGCACATTTACCACAGTCGTTTTCCTGAAGTCCACTGCAGCTGATGCACACATTAAGATTTCGGCAATCCAAAATCTTGTTCTGCGCTTGAGTTGCTAAGGCAGCCATTTTTCATGAGCCCATTACATCTACTGGAGGAGAAATCAATGGTGATGACCATGTGCCGCCAGGACACACCCGCAGCATTTCCCCACTGTACCACTGCTGCTTGGACACCCACGCAGCATCAACGCACTCATGCTGCCGCCATCGAGATATCCCCTCCTCCCAGCCTCAGTAATTTATAATTATATATAATTATTATATCATTTAATATAAAATATATATTTCTTTTACAACTAAAAGGTTGCTCAGTTCCTGGTCCAGGCTATGCAACGTGTGTCCTCTTTTCCGTTGTAACCAGTAGTGATGAGCAATCAGGCTCGAGTGCTCGATACTCGTAATGAGAGTTTGGATGCTTGGATGGGCGCAACTCGAGTACCTGAGTAAAATGAAAGTCAAAGGGAAATCGGAAGATCAATAGCACTTCCATTTTTGCTTGTTTCGCCTCTCAGATGCTTTCTCAAGGCTCACTTGTGAGCCTTTAGGAAGTATCTGTAGAGGTGAAACTGCTTGTGGTTGGGGCTTGCAGCTTCCCTGCAACTTCAATGCAGCCATCACTCTGGTTCCAGCCCGGTCCCTCGGTGTCCTCGCTACTTCGGACACACCGGGGACCCCTTCTTGCTTCCCTCGGTATGCAGCCTGGGACCCGGGCTAGCCATACGGTGACACAGGCCGCCGGGTCCGGGTTCTTCCTGTCTGGTGTCTCAGTTAGCCAGGCTGCCGGGTGTCTCTCACTAGGTCCTCCACTCCACTAACCACTAACCAAGACTTAACTTGGTGTTTCTTGGTTTTGTTCCTATTCCTCCACCCCTTATCGGGTTCCTTCCCAGCTCTCCACGCTCCACTTGGTCACTCTTGCTATCCCATGCCTGACATGAAGTAACTAGGACTAGGGATCGGGGGATGTGTTGGGTGCTTGTGCAGGGTGACCAACTTACCTGTCCTAGCTGCTGTGCTACTTAGTGGTGACCGGCCCACAGGGGCGCCACACTCACCTTGAGAAAAGGTTAGCACGTCCACGTGCTAGGACCTGGTACGGGTGTCACACAAGCTCATATTTTCTTTATGCATTCAACATTAACATTAAGAGTTCTATTTCTTCCCGTAACGGGAGGCACGTGACTTTAATATTACTTTATCAAACAGGGATCTAACTTAATCTATGGGGTAGGGAATAAAAACTAGAAAAATTCAAAACAGTTCACAGTTCTGCAATTGTCTCTTCGCTTTTGCTGCTGTTAAGCTTCGGGAACCTACCACCAGATAAAACAGTTTCAAGCCCTGAGTGTGGAAACAGGGACTAAACTGACCGATTCTTCGGCCGTGCCGGTGGGTTTTTAAGTGTTGTGGTCTAAGTGCATTGTCTCTTTATTTGTGCAAAACGTTCATGCAACAGTTCAAGTCACACATTATCAAACACACTATAAAAGTTACCATAAAACCAATAGGTCGCACATCGGGGAGCGCTAACTATTTACATGTTAAGTCCAGATCACACATAGTCCATGATCTCAAAGTTCGTTTCAATAAAAGGGTGGGGGATAACACACTCATGCAAGGAAAAGTCGAGGACAACAAAGGAAAAATGCAGAAAATTCACTTCCACTTTCCATAGCCTGTCTGGGGCTCTAGTACTGCTTCCAGGGCAAGACTTCTTGCTTTGCTCTGGTCGCATGCAGGGCCGGTGCAGAATATTCCAGTCTCAGGGTTTGAGTGGCACGATCCAGGTATCGCTGGTGGCTCCTGCACGGGGGCTAGCATTGAATCCTCTCCGGACTGTACCCGCGATACACAGAGGGCATAGGGCCCCCGTTTTCCCTCTTGGCGGATGTAGGTCACCCTTTCCACTGCCTTTAAGTCCCTGCCCGGCTGTCCTAATGCAGATGTGCCTCGACATCTGTCCGGGGCACGAAGAGTTCTCTGCGGGATCCGGGTTCTTTTATAAACCCCCATCCCACCCAGGTACGGAACGCCGAGACTACGCCCTCCCGGCAGGGAGCCTGGGGGGTGGCCGGGACCTCTCAATCCTCCGCCTTTGCCTGGATTGTCCTTTCAATCGTGGCCTACTTCTGGACCCTCTTCTCTGCCTCCTGCGACTCCCACCGGGCCACCCACCTACTGTCACGGGTGTGTCAGGAGGCACAGATGAGACTGTAGAAGTCACTCGCAGAAGGTCCAGCGTTTGGCATCTACAGTCTCATCCATGCCTCCTGACACACCTGTGACACCTCCTCAGGAACTCATCCCGGGTAATGACCTCGACCTGCTTTGTCCCGCCTCCACCCCTCCAGGGAAGCCCATCATATTCTCCCCGAGGTTCACCCACCAACGCCTCATCTGTACCCCGTGGACCTCCTAGGTTGGTGGCTCAGGGACGAGGGGCTCAGCAAGGCCTGAACGGGGCCTATATTGTCCTCCTAGACCGGGCCAATGACTCCCAAACTGGGGCTAAGGGCGCGGTATAAGTCCATGGGGACGAGAGTACCTGCTCCGGTACAATTCCTCATCTGGTCCCCTTCGCTCCGCAAGTGGGCATGTACCAGCTGGCAGCTCAGCTCCTCCACTCTGCGCTCCTTCGTGGGCATCGCCGTGCTCGATCATTATTGGCCATCCCGCCTATGGGTGGGGTTGCACAATCTCTGGAGCTGTCCTCCCACTGATGGAAGATTGGAATGGGTGTGGGCATCTTTTCGTGATGGCTGCTGGCCTGGCCCATGATGAGGGGCTGCGGCATGCCCCTCTGCCAGCACATGGCTTTAGTCCTTTAGGGCTGCCATAATCTTGGGCCCAAACAAAATACGCACAAGACCCGGTTTTACCAGATCGGTGATCCTGTTCGTGATGCCAAGTTGAGTCGCCCACTGGGACCATGGGTTACTCTGAATCGGGCCCACTCGTCATCGTCTGGGGGCTGCGGGGTGTCATGATGACGTGACCCGGCTCCATGGTCCTGGGCGAGTCAATAATAGGGAAAAAGAAAAGGTTTTAGTATGAGAATGTGGCGCCACCCGTGGCTTGTGGCCAGTTGTAGCCACCGCTGCAGTCGGGACCTCTGGGGATGATGGGGTTTGCAGCCAGGATGATGCTAGCGGTTTCGGTCATCGATTAGCAGCTGGGACAACTCGTCAGCAGCACCCCCTCTCTAGTTTCTCTCGGGCCTCTGCTCTCAGTCCTGCGCACAGACTATGGTCCAGCGGTCACAGGCTTCTCTTGGAGCACCCTTCCGGGCCTCCTAGCCCTCGTTCGATGGCCTTCACTTCATTGTTCCAGGGGTTGGATTCTGAACATAAAGACCCTGCACTCCGCAGGAATTCATGGTTTGGGCTTGCAGCTTCCCTGGAACTTCAACAGAGCCGGCGTTCTGGTTCCAGCCCGGTCCATCGGTGTCCCCGCTGCCTTGGAATACACCAGGGACCCCTTTTTGCTTCCCTCGGTATGCAGCCTGGAACCCGGGCTAGCCATATTGTGGTACAGGCCGCCGGGTCCGGTGTCTTCCTGTCTGGTGTCTCAGTTAGCCAGGCTGCCCGGTGTCTCTCACTAGGTGTTCTTTCCTC
Source organism: Allobates femoralis (assembly GCA_033576535.1). NCBI lineage: Eukaryota > Metazoa > Chordata > Amphibia > Anura > Aromobatidae > Allobates > Allobates femoralis. The sequence continues at coordinate 431,889,194 of JARQOC010000003.1, forward strand.
TACTCCACTAACCACTAACCAACCCTTAACTTGGTGTTTCTTGATTTTGTTCCTGTTCCTCCACCCCTTACCGGCTTCCTTCCCAGCTCTCCATCCTCCACTTGTTCCCTCCCGCTATTCCTTGCCTGACATGAAGTAACTAGAGATCGGGGGATGTGTTGGGTGTTTGTGCAGGGTGACTAACCTACCAGTCCTAGCTGCTGTGTCACTTAGTGGTGACTGGTCATCAGGGGCACCACACTAGCATCTAATCTATTATTTCTTATTGTTTAGTTTGCAATAATATTGCGTGTTTTGTGTTTTCTTCACTAGAACGTTTATAGAGGATTCTGCACCTTTAGCAAGCTGATGATTTTTAGTACTTTGGCTCCCTCTAGTGGCTGAATTTTTATTCACAGTTTCAATTTTTTTATATGTCTAATTCTTTTCCCCTTTGCAATGCATTATGATAGTTCAGTCTCCATTTTCCTTCCATGCTGCATTTAGGAAGAGATTCTCCATTTCAATCCCTCTTGCTATTGCATTGCTGGTAAGAATTTATGTTGTCAGCAGCCATTAACTGCTTTAAATGTTACCCCAGGTCTTAATCAGTTGTATCCTAGGTGAGACTCTAGGCTGCTAGATGTTCCTTACATATTGTATAGTTGTCTGTAATATGTATTTCTGCTGTATCATTCATACACTGATTATATGTATCCCTGTTGTCCCCAGTTTCACCGAATCATAGTCCAGCGTTCAATAAAGTACAGACTTCTGCAACAGTCTCCTTATTACACCCAGTATAGTGGTTTAGCTGCTTGTTTAGCTTCATGAGCCCTCAACCCGTTTAGTTAGAACAGAACAAAGCCTGTCTGTAGAGAAAAAGACTGAGCACGTGTGACCACCAGCATTCAGTTAAATACCTGAACGTGCACTGTACTAATTCGTACCGGCTAACCACAGGCTTCCCTGGGACACTGAAGGATTTCCCACAGCGAGTAAACCACTTTGACCCAACACCTTCCACTCTAGGCCTGTAGGGGGAGCTCAACTGGCTGCCCTTAAGCCAGATCGCCTATAAATACAGGTGCTGGAGGGAAAATAGCCAGAGTGTGCAGTCACTACAGAACTGTGAAGAGCTCAGAGACTAGTGAGCTGAGCTGGTACTGGAGCCGTGCTAGGCCCAGACCAGTACACACCAGAGGCAGTGTAAGACCCGCACAGTAGGGAACAAAGGCAGAGGCGAGAAACACGTTACCGGGGGCAGAGGAGCCATACCGGTTCACCCCACCAGAGTTTCGGTCACTGGAGTCCGAGTCTGCAGGTACAGAGCAGATAGACCCAGCAGAGAAACCAGCATCCCGAGGAGGCTTAGCTTCCCGGACACACGCAGCACCAACAGTTGAGAGCCAGGGACTGTGGAGAGACGACGGCGGTAGCCCAAGAGAGAGCCCTCAGTGCAGCAACCCCAGTGTGGAGAGAGAGAGAAGTAATGGTCCGGTTAGCTTCCACACCTGCCAGACTTAGAACAAGAAAGCTGAATAAGGAGGCCTACAACCCTACTCGCTGTGGAGATCCCAAGGTGTTTCTGCGCTCCCCTACTCCAACCTTGCGCAGAAACGACTGTGCTACCCTATTCCACCATTACAACTCTTAGCCCCGGGGATCCCGCTCCTCCTGTAGGGAGCAACTCCACCTTGCTGCCGCCCATCACCCCGGAGGCCCCAGCAGCGCCGGTGCCATCACCTGAATCTACAGGTGGCGTCACGACTAGACATTTTTATTATTTTATTTTTCCCCATTTTTCATTGCCCACCAGGCTCACAGCCTCAGGCACCGCTACCCATGACTTCCCAAACCGCGCCTGAGATCTGAGTTCCTCCCGGGCCTGGGCGGGACAAATCTGGCGTCACGAACAGGATCCTGTGCCCGGTGTAACCTGGTACTGTGCGCTATATGTAGACTGTGTTGTGAACTGTAAATCTAAGCCGCCATTGCGGATCACAGAGCGGGAAAGAAAGGGGGCGTTATAGTGCAAGGGCACGAAGATAGGCCCCCGCCTCACGCTCTGACGAGAACCGCTGGACGCAGCAGTCGGATCCGGAAATACCCGTGGTGCTCTACTCCCCGCCCGCCGAGCCGACTACTTCCTGTCATTCTTCAGAGACTGGTAGCAATTCACTAGGGGGGAGTGAGAATGAGTGCCCTGGACCCCAGCGATGCAGCAGTCCAGATCGTGAATCAGCCTGCCGCCGCGGCAGGGGCCCTGAACGGACAGCTTGTAGTCGCCAATCCACCCGGCAGTGCCATGCCGTTACCAGCACCTGCACCAGTAGCTCCAATAATGCCAATCTCAATGCCGTACATCCCCAATGCAGCCTGATTACCCAAGTATGACGGCCAGCCAGGCACCCTGGACGCATTCCAGAGGAAGATATGTAATGTACTGAACATGTATGCGATGACCGGTAAGCAGAGAGCATCAATAGTGATGGGACAGGTGCAGCAGAGCTGGAAACCCAAAACTGGTATGAGGAAGATCAGGGGTCTGTTGTGCAAATATTTGAAAAGTTCAAGAGAGTTTTGATCATCATACTGAGACTGAATTAAGACTGTTATTTTACCATTGCAAGCAAGGGGCACAAGAAATTGTCCTAGATTACTCCTTATGCCTGCAGGAGGCGCTGAGACTCCTTAAGCAAGTTGATCCCAGTGGCATCTGTGATGAAAATAAAATGCTCATTGAACAGTTTGTAAGGGGCCTCAAGTTACCGGATGATAGTAAACAAGAACGCTGGTGGGCTCTCCAAAACCCTTATGTAGAGTTTGCTACCCTAAAAGGGTAGCAGCAGGGACAGCAGCTCCCAGCAGTGCCAGACTTAACCCCACAGCCACGATGGGTTAAAACCCCCTCTTTGTCAGAAGCACTTTCTTTATCCCCTGCAGCAGAGTCCAACATGCAGGCTGTGACCCCTTACCGGCTTGACAGACTGTGTTCCGAGGTGCGCCAGCTGAGCAGAGAGATGGCTAAGCTCCGAGGTGCTAGGCAACCCAAGACAGAGACACAGCCACCAACCAAGATCCAGCTCACTGACAGCCCGGACGACGTTCCATGGATGAAGAGGACACCACCGCTTCCAGGGAGGAACACGGATCGCTACAGTGCCAGCGGACAACCCATCTGTCGCAAGTGCAGCAAAGTGGGGTACATCTACCGCTTCTGCCCTTTAAACGAGCAACCCCTGGGGACGGGGGCCCAACCACAGGAGTAGACTGTCCAGGCCCATCCAATTGGCTTCGCAGGTACGTGGGAGATCGTCCGTCCCTGTCCATCATCATAGATGGCATCGCTACCACTGCATTGGTAGACACGGGATCCCAGGTGACCACCATCCCGAGTATCCTTTACAAACGGTTCTGGTCTGAACTAGAACTTGAACCTCCAAACCCTGACTTGAACATTGTAGCAACTAATTGGTTACCCGTTACTGTAGAGGGGCATTGGGAGGCAACAGTAAAGGTGGGGAGGGTGCAATTGAAGAACCAGGGACTCATTGTGGTTCAGGACAAACCAAACGATCGGGATCCACATGTGATACTGGGTACCAATGTGATGGTTAACTGTCTAGCTTAAGTGCTGTTTTTTGCTTCAACAGAGTGCAGATACTGCTACTCCAGGAGAGAGGAGGGTTCTTCAGAAGGAGATCCGAGCTCTCGTGTATCAGCAGCAGGTAACACTATCTAATGGTGAAATTGGTAGCGTACGTGTAACAGACCCAATTCCTATTGTAGTGCCACCAAGAAGTGAAATGATGATCTGGTGTCGGGCAGCAGTAGGCCTCAGAGGGCAGGACTACCAGGCAGTAATAGAGCCGGTGGTGTCTGACAGTAGTCCTACAATCCTGACAGCCAGGGGTGTCGTCGATGTACGAAAAGGAAGGGTACCTGTACGTGTGTTAAACTATGGTGATGATGAAATAAAGCTACCAAGGTATTCCACTGTTGCAAAACTGTACCATGTAGATAACAACTGCATACACAAAGCTGAATCACTAGCTTAGTCAGTGACAGATGAACCTCACGACTCCAAGAAACAGTTAGAGAAATGGTGTCAGGAGCTCAGTGTGGGATCTGACAACACATCTTCTCACCAGAAACACGGAGTATACCACCAACACACTACCAGAAAGCAAAAGAAATGCTACAGAACATGAAGAATGCAGGGGTTATCAGAGATAGTTGTAGCCCCTGGGCAGCACCACTGGTCCTGGTTAAAAAGAAAGACGTTAGTATGAGGATGTGTGTAGGTTATAGGCAAATCAACAAAGTAACACACAAGGATGCATACCCATTACCCCGTATAGAAGAGTCACTTGCTGCCTTAAAGTCTGCCAATTACTTCTCAACCTTAGATCTTACTAGTGAGTACTGGCAGGTCTCCGTTGCAGAAGAAGACCTTGAGAAGACAGCCTTCACGACACCAATGGGGTTATGCGAGTTCAACAGCATGCCGTTCGGGTTATGCAACGCACCAGGAACATTCCAGAGGCTGATGCCTAGGCCACAGAAACTTCAAAACCGTACTGCTATACCTGGATGATGTCATAGTGTACTCCAAGACCTATGAAGACCACCTGCAACATTTGAGTGAAGTGTTTGAATCATTGTCCAAGTATGGTATGAAATTGAAACCTTCAAAATGTCATCTGTTAAAACCCAAAGTCCAGTACCTTGGGCATGTGGTCAGTGCAGAAGGCGTAGCACCAGACCCGGACAAAGTTACAGTCATCAAGAACTGGCCAGCGCCAACCACCTTCAGAGAGGTACATCAATTCTTGGGACTGGTCGGGTACTACAGGAGGTTCATCAGGGGCTATACGAAGATAGCAGCGCCCATGCAAGATCTCCTGGTGGGTCAATCCAAGAAGGGGAAGATCAGAGGTCCTCCATTCCGGTGGGGATCAGAACAAGAACAGTCTTTCCAGCAGCTGAAGGATGCCCTGACTGGAGAAGAGATCCGGCCTACTCCGACTACAGTTTACCGTTCCTGCTATACACCGATGCCAGCAACGAAGGCTCGGGAGCCGTCTTGGCGCAGAGACAGAAAGGCAAAGAGAAAGTGATAGCCTACACCAGCATAAAGCTCCGTCCAACAGAGAGGAATCCAGAGAATTATAGTTCTTTCAAATTGGAGTTCCTAACCTTAGTCTGGGCAATCACAGAACGGTTGAAGCACTACCTGGCGTCCTCCAAGTTCACGGCTTTCACCGACAACAACCCTCTAACTCATTTAGAGACTGCAAAGCTTGAAGCCATAGAGCAGCGTTGGATGGCCCGATTATCCAACTACGACTTCACTGTCAAGTATCGGGCAGGTCATAAGAATGGTAACGCTGATGCCCTATCCAGAATGCCTAATCTACCAGATGTAGGAGAAGATGTGGATGAATTAGAAGAAGTAGAGTTACCAGCCTTCCACCGTCCAAGTACATCCTCATGTCATCAGGCAAGTCAAAGACGTCAAGAGAAAACAGTGAACCCGTTATCTCACCATAACTGGAAAGAGACCCAGGACAGTGACCCGGCTGTTAGCTTAATCAAAGAGCTAATAACCAAAGAACACTCCTGTCTAAGTCCAGAATCTCCACAAGATGCCAAACGCCTATGGTAAGAGAGGGGAAAATTGTTTACCTATCAAGGAAAGCTGTGTAGACGTCACCTTAATCCCAGAACCCATGAACTGATCTGGCAAATCGTGGTTCCAAAAAGAGATGTCCAGATGATATTAGAAGCTTATCACAATGACGCAGGGCACTTTCGTTGGAAGAAAGTGGAGATGCTGTTAAAAGATTGCTTCTACTGGGTCAGCATGAGAAGTTCCACTGAAAGATGGTGTAAGAACTGTGGACCGTGTCACCTGAGAAGGAAAGACCAGCAAAGTCAGAAAGCTCTGTTACAGCCAATCATTACTAAGAAGCCTCTTGAGATTGTTGCCTTGGATCATGTCAAGTTAACACCTAGCAGAACAGGGTATACCTATGCACTTACCATGGTTGACCACTTCTCCAGATTCTTAGTAGTAGCACCAGTTAAAGACTTAACTGCAGAAGTAGCAGCCAAAACCTTCCAGAATTGTTTCTGTCAACCACACAGGTATCCAGACCAGGTATTAACAGATCAAGTTTCAGCATTTGAATCACAACTATGCCAAGAGTTCCTAGGATTGTATGGGTGTAAGAAAATAAGAACCACACCATATCATCCCCAAACAAATGGTCTTTTGGAGAAAATGAACAACATTGTCATTGACATGTTAAAGACTTTACCACTTGAAGAAAGGAATCAGTGGCCAGAAAAACTACCTGACTTAGTGGATATCTACAATCATATCCCTGTAAGCTCTACTAACTACGCACCAGCATAATTAATGCGAGCAAGACCTGGAAAACTCCCAATTGACTTAGAGATGGGAACTGTAGAACCAAATGAAGATGCTTTAGAAGAGGATTGGAATTATCACCGTCAACAACAGTACAAGAAAGTTCAGGAATGTGTGGAAAAGAATTTGGAACAAATCAGAAGTAAACAAGAGCATGACTTCAACAAGAATGCCACAGCTGAACCCTTAACTAGTTCTCAAAAGAAAAAGAAGAAACAACAAATTAGATGACCAATGTAAATCTGAACCATATACTGTTATGCAATCCAACTTTGACAACTCAAAAACTTGCGTAATTAGCCAATATGAAGGTAGAACAACTTCAACAGTATTAAGAGATCATCTTAAAAAATGCCCTGACCAATTGAAATCACCAGAAGTAACTGTCCATTAACAACAGTTGAAGAAACAAGAGAAAGAGTGATTCACACTGAAATAGGAGATTTACCAGAAGACTGGCCTCAATACAATGGAGCAGTCATAATACCAGTGCTCTCATTTTATCAACCAGTGGAAAATCAAACTCCAATTCAACCTGTAGAAGAACCAGAACAAATACCAGAATAACCAAGAAGAACAGAAGAACCCGTTCAAGTGCAAGAAGTGCAGCCTGTTGTACCGGAACCAGAGATTCCTGCAATCAGTGAACCTGTCAGTCCACTAGAGAGACTACGTGAGTACTACGGTTTCCCAGAAGCACGTAGATCCAACAGACTAAGAGATAGTGCATGCACAGCACCAGACATAGACACTAGTGACACACCAGTAAAGCGCAGATCAACCCGTAGTAACTTTGGTCAGTTACCAATTAGGTTTAGAGAGTGAAATATAGAGTGTCAAAATGGAGAAGTGTGAATAATGACTTGTGTATATAAAATATGAATAGTAGTGTATAGAAGGGTGGAGGAACTGGGCACAGCCCCAAGCATATCAAGTTAGGGATAGAAAGTTCCTGGGGTAGAAAGAAAGTAAGACCCGGCCTCCTAAGCAGAGACACCGATAGGAAAAATGTTTGTTTATTGTACAGTTAGGGCCAGAAATATTTGGACAGTGACACAATTTTCGCGAGTTGGGCTCTGCATGCCACCACATTGGATTTGAAATGAAACCTCTACAACAGAATTCAAGTGCAGATTGTAACGTTTAATTTGAAGGGTTGAACAAAAATATCTGATAGAAACTGTAGGAATTGTACACATTTCTTTACAAACACTCCACATTTTAGGAGGTCAAAAGTAATTGGACAAATAAACATAACCAAAACAAAATATTTTTATTTTCAATATTTTGTTGCGAATCCTTTGGAGGCAATCACTGCCTTAAGTCTGGAACCCATGGACATCACCAAACGCTGGGTTTCCTCCTTCTTAATGCTTTGCCAGGCCTTTACAGCCGCAGCCTTCAGGTCTTGCTTGTTTGTGGGTCTTTCCGTCTTAAGTCTGGATTTGAGCAAGTGAAATGCATGCTCAATTGGGTTAAGATCTGGTGATTGACTTGGCCATTGCAGAATGTTCCACTTTTTTGCACTCATGAACTCCTGGGTAGCTTTGGCTGTATGCTTGGGGTCATTGTCCATCTGTACTATGAAGCGCCGTCCAATCAACTTTGCAGCATTTGGCTGAATCTGGGCTGAAAGTATATCCCGGTACACTTCAGAATTCATCCGGCTACTCTTGTCTGCTGTTATGTCATCAATAAACACAAGTGACCCAGTGCCATTGAAAGCCATGCATGCCCATGCCATCACATTGCCTCCACCATGTTTTACAGAGGATGTGGTGTGCCTTGGATCATGTGCCGTTCCCTTTCTTCTCCAAACTTTTTTCTTCCCATCATTCTGGTACAGGTTGATCTTTGTCTCATCTGTCCATAGAATACTTTTCCAGAACTGAGCTGGCTTCTTGAGGTGTTTTTCAGCAAATTTAACTGTGGCCTGTCTATTTTTGGAATTGATGAATGGTTTGCATCTAGATGTGAACCCTTTGTATTTACTGTCATGGAGTCTTCTCTTTACTGTTGACTTAGAGACAGATACACCTACTTCACTGAGAGTGTTCTGGACTTCAGTTGATGTTGTGAACGGGTTCTTCTTCACCAAATAAAGTATGCGGCGATCATCCACCACTGTTGTCATCCGTGGACGCCCAGGCCTTTTAGAGTTTCCAAGCTCACCAGTCAATTCCTTTTTTCTCAGAATGTACCCAACTGTTGATTTTGCTACTCCAAGCATGTCTGCTATCTCTCTGATGGATTTTTTCTTTTTTTTCAGCCTCAGGATGTTCTGCTTCACCTCAATTGAGAGTTCCTTTGACCGCATGTTGTCTGGTCACAGCAACAGCTTCCAAATGCAAAACCACACACCTGGAATCCACCCCTGACCTTTTAACTACTTCATTGATTACAGGTTAACGAGGGAGACGCCTTCAGAGTTAATTGCAGCCCTTAGAGTCCATTGTCCAATTACTTTTGGTCCCTTGAAAAAGAGGAGGCTATGCATTACAGAGCTATAATTCCTAAACCCTTTCTCCGATTTGGATGTGGAAACTCTCATATTGCAGCTGGGAGTGTGCACTTTCAGCCCATATTATATATATAATTGTATTTCTGAACATGTTTTTGTAAACAGCTAAAATAACAAAACTTGTGTCACTGTCCAAATATTTCTGGCCCTAACTGTATGTATAAAGGTCCTGGCTGGAGCCTGGATTGAAGTATGTTCACACAATCAGGTTTTAAATGCACACATCAGCTAGGGACTGTCTCGCTAGGGCAACCGTGACGAGGTGAGACAGCTTACGTATATTTTTTGCAAAAAACGTACAGACCAATAGCCCTGTTTTTGATACTTTTTTGATAGCACTTGCTACAAACTGGAAAAAAGAAAAAATATTTATTATAAACAGAGAGCTTTTTGTGTGATTCCTGTGCGGATTTTTTGCACTGATTTTTTTGCAGATTTTCTGGTGGTGGATGAATGCGGTTATTAATCGCATTCATCAGTGTTGGACTACTCATTATTGTTTGGTGAATGTATTTCTCCTGTTCGCAGGAAAGGGAAGTGACCCACCCTTCCCCTATGAGTAGTCCACACATAAGCTGTTTCACAGGTAAAAAGCCCACAGAGTGGAGTCCTGGCTGGAGCCTGGATTGAGGTATGTTCACACAATCAGGTTTTAAATGCACACATCAGCTAGGGACTGTCTCACTAGGGCAACCGTGACGAGGTGAGACAGCTTACGTATATTTTTTGCAAAAAACGTACAGACCAATAGCCCTGTTTTTGATACTTTTTTTATAGCACTTGCTACAAACTGGAAAAAAGAAAAAATATTTATTATAAACAGAGAGCTTTTTGTGTGATTCCTGTGCGGATTTTTTGCACTGATTTTTTTGCAGATTTTCTGGTGGTGGATGAATGCGGTTATTAATCGCATTCATCAGTGTTGGACTACTCATTATTGTTTGGTGAATGTATTTCTCCTGTTCGCAGGAAAGGGAAGTGACCCACCCTTCCCCTATGAGTAGTCCACACATAAGCTGTTTCACAGGTAAAAAGCCCACAGAGTGGAGTCCTGGCTGGAGCCTGGATTGAGGTATGTTCACACAATCAGGTTTTAAATGCACACATCAGCTAGGGACTGTCTCGCTAGGGCAACCGTGACGAGGTGAGACAGCTTACGTATATTTTTTGCAAAAAACGTACAGACCAATAGCCCTGTTTTTGATACTTTTTTGATAGCACTTGCTACAAACTGGAAAAAAGAAAAAATATTTATTATAAACAGAGAGCTTTTTGTGTGATTCCTGTGCGGATTTTTTGCACTGATTTTTTTGCAGATTTTCTGGTGGTGGATGAATGCGGTTATTAATCGCATTCATCAGTGTTGGACTACTCATTATTGTTTGGTGAATGTATTTCTCCTGTTCGCAGGAAAGGGAAGCGACCCACCCTTCCCCTATGAGTAGTCCACACATAAGCTGTTTCACAGGTAAAAAGCCCACAGAGTGGAGTCCTGGCTGGAGCCTGGATTGAGGTATGTTCACACAATCAGTTTTTAAATGCACACATCAGCTAGGGACTGTCTCGCTAGGGCAACCGTGACGAGGTGAGACAGCTTACGTATATTTTTTGCAAAAAACGTACAGACCAATAGCCCTGTTTTTGATACTTTTTTGATAGCACTTGCTACAAACTGGAAAAAAGAAAAAATATTTATTATAAACAGAGAGCTTTTTGTGTGATTCCTGTGCGGATTTTTTGCACTGATTTTTTTGCAGATTTTCTGGTGGTGGATGAATGCGGTTATTAATCGCATTCATCAGTGTTGGACTACTCATTACACTGGTCAACAGCATTTTTGGTGCCAAAGATATTTCATTGAATTTAGGGTAACTTTGGGGTGCTGATTCTGAATATGTCATCAGTTTTGCCAGATTGGCTCAAGTTTTTGAGATTTTTCGTAAAATGTGTTAAAAAAAAGACGTTTTTTGCTACTTTTTTAACGAAGTCTGTTATGTTTCTTCTATGTTTTGTCAGTGTATATTCACCACAAATGTAACAGAATGAGTCTGGATCGTTAAGACAACTTCTTCTTGATGAGTTCATGCTTTTCACTGGACAACAGACAACAAACATAAAGTTAGTGCAAAAATCAAGCTATGAACAAACTTTTAGAACACTAATTAACACAAAACTATATTGAGAACTGCTCAGTTCAAGTACTAATCCAAAGAAATTAATGAGATGATGCGTCGCATTTACCAACAAGTGCTATAAATAAGATACCAAAAATCTCAAAAACTTGAGCCAATCTGGCAAAACTGATAGCATATTCAGAATCAGCACCCCAAAAATACCCCAAATTCATTAAAATATTTTGGGCACCAGAAAAAAAAATTTTTTTGTTGACCTGTGTTATTGTTTGGTGACTGTAGAAGAACCAGAACAAATACCAGAATAACCAAGAAGAACAGAAGAACCCGTTCAAGTGCAAGAAGTGCAGCCTGTTGTACCGGAACCAGAGATTCCTGCAATCGGTGAACCTGTCAGTCCACTAGAGAGACTACGTGAGTACTACGGTTTCCCAGAAGCACGTAGATCCAACAGACTAAGAGATAGTGCATGCACAGCACCAGACATAGACACTAGTGACACACCAGTAAAGCGCAGATCAACCCGTAGTAACTTTGGTCAGTTACCAATTAGGTTTAGAGAGTGAAATATAGAGTGTCAAAATGGAGAAGTGTGAATAATGACTTGTGTATATAAAATATGAATAGTAGTGTATAGAAGGGTGGAGGAACTGGGCACAGCCCCAAGCATATCAAGTTAGGGATAGAAAGTTCCTGGGGTAGAAAGAAAGTAAGACCCGGCCTCCTAAGCAGAGATACCCATAGGGAAAATGTTTGTTTATTGTATGTATAAAGGACTATTTGAACTTTTTGAAAGACTTTGAACCCCTTTTACCTGGAGCATACAGAGACTCTTTAAAAACATTTTCCCTGGATTTCCCGTTTGTTTAACCCTGGACTACAGCCACAGGACTAGTGGTGGCTGCAAACTATTCTTCTTACTTTTCACAGCCTGCGGTGGATGGACTAGTGCTGTAAGGACTGTCTTTTTCAATTTTCAAAATTTTCTCTGGTTGTTATGTATTTTGACTTTGAGGCTCTGTAAATACCTGTTATTATATATGTGTGTTTGTAAAACAAAAACTTTGTTCAGTCCAGGAGTACTGAATTAACTAGGGGGAATGTGGCACCCCGTACAGGGTAACCACAGGCTTCCCTGGGACACTGAATGATTTCCCACAGCGAGTAAACCACTTTCACCCAACACCTTCCACTCCAGGCCTGTAGGGGGAGCTCAACTAGCTGCCCTTAAGCCAGATCCCCTATAAATACAGGTGCTGGAGGGAAAATAGCCAGAGCGTGCAGTCACTACAAAACTGTGAAGAGCTCAGAGACTAGTGAGCTGAGCTGGTACTGGAGCCGTGCTAGGCCTAGACCAGTACACACCAGAGGCAGTGGAAGACCCGCAGAGTAGGGAACGAAGGCAGAGGTGAGAAACACGTCACCAAAGGCAGAGGAGCCATACCGGCTCACCCCACCAGAGTTCCGATCACTGGAGTTCGAGTCTGCAGGGACAGAGCAGAAAGACCCAGCAGAGAAACCAGCATTCCGAGGCTTAGCTTCCCAGACACCCGCAGCACCAACAGTTTGAGAGCCAGGGACCGTGGAGAGACGACGGCAGTAGCCCAAGAGAGAGCCCTCAGTGCAGCAACGCGGGTGTGGAGAGAGAGAGAAGTAATGGTCCGGTTAGGTTCCACACCTGCCAGACTTAGAACAAGAAAGCTGAATAAGGAGGCTTGCCACTCCAAACTCGCTGTGGAGATCCCAAGGTGTTTCCCTTCACTCTGGACGCGTGTACCTGTAACAGAACACCAGTCAAGGTAGCAAAAGACTTTTATGTGTGCGTGTCCTTCCTTCCACCTGCACCACACCGACTGCGCTCCCCTACTCAAACCTTGCGCAGAAACGACTGTGCTACCCTATTCCACCATTACAACTCTTAGCCTCAGGGATCCCGCTCCTCCTGTAGGGAGCTACTCCACCTTGCTGCCACCCATCACCCCGGTGGTCCTCACTTTGTCTCCGCACGCTCCGTTGTTCATATCCGGCCTGGGCATTACATGATCAGAAGAGGCGGGCATTTCGAATAGGAGGTGGCACAGCCCAAGGGGAATGAGGATGCCCAACGAGACGTGCGGAGACAAAGCGCGGAGGGGAGAATGGAGCCCAGAGCACACCTTTCCAGTCTCCAACTAGAGACTGTTTGTAAGTATATAAATTATTTTTCTCCCTCATTATAGGGCCCCTTTAGCTCAGACAGGGATGGTTAGGGATCAGATAGGAAGGTGCAGGGACAGGTACCTTGAGCTGCCTATATATTTCACTTGACTCCCAGGATGCACTGCTGGTGATAGCTGTTCAAGTGTTCCTGATTGCATCTTAGTTATAAGCAGTGTTTCCTGGAGTCTGCAGGTTTGCTGCTTGGATCTGCTCAAGCTAAGTGTATGTCTTCCCTCTTTGTTTGTTTCCCTTGGGTTTTTCTAGTTGCTAGCCGGGCTGACTAGTGATCACCCGCTCTGATCCCTGTGTAGTGGTAGTCCAGGGACAGTCAGGGAATAGGTATCCTGGAGACGACAGTTGCGGAAACTGTTTAGGGATGTTAGGGGAGCCAGGTGTCAGTCAGCGCTAGTTGTTCTAGGGGTCACCATCCCCCCTTTTTGCCCTTAGCATCAGGGACTCCTTTCCCCTCCCCTGTCATCATCCAGCGCTGGGTGTGTCCCTACACCAAGCGTGACATGCACACTCACAGGACCTATGCTTACAGGACCTATGATGATGTCAATGGAAGGGAGGAGTCAGGAGTCACATGATCAGCTCTTCAGTGTATACAGGACTCTGCTGTGCTGGATGAGGTAAAGTTTATGTGTATGGAGCGGAGCCAAGTGTGTACTATGTGTACGGAGCAGTGCCACATGTGTACGAGGTGTACGGAGCGGAGCCGAGTGTGTACGATGTGTACGGAGCAAAGCCGAGTGTGTATGATGTGTACGGAGCAGAGCCATGTATGTATGAGGTGTACAGAGAGGAGCTGCGTGTGTATGAGGTATACGGAGCAGAGCCGCATATGTACGAGGTTTACAGAGAGGAGCCAAGTGTGTACGAGGTGTACAGAGCAGAGTGTGTACGAGGTGTACGGAGCAGAGACGCATGCGTACGAGGTGTACAGAAAGGAGCCGCATGTGTATGGAGCAGAGCTGAGAGTGTACTAGGTGTATGGAGTGGAGCCTCGTGTGTACGAGGTGTATGGAGCGGAGCCGCATATGTACGAGGTGTACGGAGTGGAGCCGAGTGTGTACGAGGTGTATGGAGAGGATCCGCGTGTGTATGAGGTGTACGGAGCGGAGCTACGTGTGTACGAGGTGTATGGAGCGGAGTCGCGTTTGTACGAGGTGTACGTAGCGGAGCCGAGTGTATACAAGGTGTACGGAGAGGAGCCGCATGTGTGCGGAGCAGAGCTGGGAGTGCACTAGGTGTATGAAGCAGAGCCACGTGTGTACAGGTCATGCGGAACAGAGCCACGTGTGTACGAGGTGTACGGAGTGGAGCCACGCGTGTATGAGGTATATGGAGCAGAGTCACGTGTGTACAGGTCGTGCAGAGCAGAGCCGCATATGTAGTAGGTGGAGGGATCTTTGGGAGGCATGATAATACTTGGAGGGGTGTGAGGAGCCTTTATAGTTTATGCAGGGCTGTTTGAGGGTTGTGTTGGGGCTATTATACAGCGTAAAGAGGTGTAGGGGTCATTATACTGTATGTAGGTCCATTACACTGCAATGAGGGCTGTATGGTGGTCATAGTTGGAGATCATATTGTGCCAGTGTAGTTGAGGTGCTTACAGTAGGGTCATCATACTGTGCGTATGGAGGAATTCACTTTGGGGCATCATATAGTGTTTTGGGGGCACTTTTGTCGGCATCACATTTTATGGCTGTAACGAAAGGGAAATCAAGGGGCTTGAATAGGAGGAAAACTACTTTTGTAAGGGCTGCAAATTTGTGAGAGATGTTATTATGTGACCCAGGCAAATATTTTTGTAGGGGCAACAAGAGCTTCTATTTTGTGGCCCCATGATTTCTATGTAGGCCCCTGGTGCAGGATGCATTGTCCCTCTGCTGCAGGACTGACTGGCCATAACTTACACACCAGGTCCAGTGCCGCCCTCAGTACATACAGGCATCCAGCCATGTTACTCCCGAGCGGCGGTTGGTTGGTGGCGCTCATCCCACTTCCACATTCTCTGGACAGGCCAGTGTGCGGTGCTTTTGATTGGCTAAGTGTTTCCGGAAGAGGTGTGGTCTGTTGGGGGAAGACGTGCCATTTTACCAGCTTAGTGCAGTGGTGGCTTGTTGATGCTCAGACTGCAGGTCATTGCATGTGGTGTGTGGACGGTGCTGCATGGTGACATGTCTGACTACCCAGTGCCAGGCAGCCACCACATTGGAGCTGCCCAATATGAAAATGACCCACCCAGGGGTCTTTGGGAACTCAGTACCCGGGACGTTAGTGCTGGAATTGATGTCTCGGTGGCCTGTGCCCGGGCTCGTACCGTGGGGGTCACTGGGTAAAAAGTGGAAAATAATAAAAAGAAAGTCTTGTGACGCCACCTGTGGTATCTGGGGAAGGCACCAGCGGTGCTGCAGACCTCCGGGGATGATGGACGGGCAGCTTGGGTAGTAATGCTCCCCACAGGCGGAGCGGGGTCCCCGCAGCAGTAATGAGATGACAGGGATTTGCACAGGGAGGCGGTTACACAGCCGGTCTGCTGCTACAGTCTCTAGGCCAGTCAGGTTCAGGGATGGACAAACTGACACACACACTGGGAATCGTACTTTTGCTGGTGTTATGGCAGGCACTGTCCAGGGACCACTCCAGGTGGTCGGTAAGGAACTTCTGGATTTCCACAGTGAGTGTTGAATAAGGCCTTCTTGTCTCTTTTCTCTCAGTGAAGTCAACTGACCTGTGTAGAACTAGGCCTGACCTCCTCTGTGTCTCTCTCTCTCACCCGTGTCATAGTGTCGAGAACCTTTGTGTGGGGTACCGCTATAACTTCTGCGGTCCCTGGCTTCCCTGTTGGTTGCATTACAGGTGTCCGGGAGACTGCGGTCTCCTCGGTGAACCGGTGTTTTCTGCTGGGCTTGATGCTCTCCTGCAGACTCGGACTCTGGTGTCGGGGTTGCTTCCTGGGTTGAATCGGTATAGCTCCTCTGCCCCCAGTCTGCTTCTTTACTCTGTCTTTCTCATGCCTTGCCTTTGACCTCACTCTCAGGCCTCCACACTGCCTAGGCTGGTCTACTGGCTCGGGCCTAGCACGGCTCCAGCACACCAGGACATCTTCCTCAGTACTGCCCCGTACTGAACTAGCTAACTCCGCCCCCAGTACCAGTATTTATAGGGAATCTCACTTAAAGGCAGCAAGTGGAGCTCCCCCTACAGGCCTGGGGTGGAAGGTGTTGTGTGTATGCGGGTATCTGCTGTGGAAATCCTTCCATGCCTTAGGTGGTTCTGTGGCTACCTGAAATGGCAGGGCGCCACAGACACAGTATGTGGAGTAAGGGGGATGGATTTAGCACAGTATATATAGTGAGGGGAGATCAGTATGGACACAGTATGAGGAGTAAGGGGGATGGATGTGGCTATTAAATCATAAGGTATTTACTTCTGCTAAAAATGTAAACTTTAATTATGCACTTATGCAAAAATAACATACAAAAACCAATAAAAACTGAGTGCACAGGATAGTTTAGGGAAGGAAGGAGCTTGCCTTAGCACTTATACCTCCCTCCTTACCCTGCCTGCCAGCGGGGGCCGGCACCCTACAATCGATGTGGTGCCCCCACTCGTCGGCTGCTCACCATATGCTTACCCTAAACTCTCCCTTTTAGAATGAAAGTGGTGCACCCCACCTATAATCACTCCAAAGGGGTATCCATTGGGAAGCACAGTCACAAACTGTGTCTCAGTGTTAAAAAGACCCGGACCATACAGAGAAGCACACGTCTGACATACCCAATACATATATGTTCAGAGCCCACTATCTCCCTTTATCCGTAAGCCACCCTCCCTTGATGATATCGATATGGTGGCTATACTAGTATATACCAGGGAAGATGCAGTGGTACCAGTACTTAGCTCAAAAACGGTGCTAGGAGTCTCTCCCCGCGCGCCTCGACGCGTTTCATCATCATCAGGAGGCTCGATATGATGTTTCCATAGCTGTGGTCTTTGCCGGTGCACAAGAAAGCCGATATGCTGAGGGAACCTCCATGGTGCCAAATGCTCCCTTATATCTGGTCTGGAGCTGTCAGTACCTCCCCTTCTCCCATGTCACTTCCTGTGTAACTTCATTCACTGTTTACCCCCCAGCAACACTCCAAAAAGGGACCAAATATGGAGTGTGCTGTTAATGATAGTGTCTCTAATATTACCTCATATCACCACCAGCCACCGGGTGCACATATTGGGCTTACCGGCCCGGTGGAACGCATGCCGACCTCACCAGCATGGCCGATGGAACGCACGCGTCACAGGAAGTGACGCGCACGATCGCCGCACATGCGCGGACACGGGGAGGCCGCGTCATAAGCTATGACGCGCCCCATGTCCGCGCACGCGCGGGAGTGATATGGCCGCATTGCTGTTGCCTGGATACCTGGGGGCGGTGCGAACGGGCCGGCTGCAGAGAAATTCTCCTACAGACCGGGCAACACAATGAAGGCTGAATAGGAGGAAGGGGCACAAGATGATTAGGACCAGGACACAAACAGAGAAATTGAATAACACCAGAGGAGAAGGGCCAGAAAATGGCCAAACATATTACCATCGATTCAAAAAAGCAACATGGGAGACTGAGACATCTATGGACTGACAGCATCTCACCAGATATGTATTAGATCGATAGTACATTCACATACTATGAATAGTTCGCTAGTTAAATATGGGTACCAAGTCATGCCCTATTTTCACAGAAAACATGCGAACGACATCTGTTCATTAATCCCCCCAGGGCCAGGGACCCGAACCTAAAAATCCATTCAGTCTCTCTTCGTAGAATGCTCCGATCGTTGTTCCCTCCCCTTGGGCCCATTTTTATCACCTCTAGTATTCTGAATGACAGCTGTTTCAGGTCGCCACCGTTTACCATGTTCATATGCCGCGCCAAAGGGTGTCTCTGGATTTCCTTATATCCCCCAGATGATCGCCCACCCTGCGTCTGAACTCTCTAATGGTCTTCCCTACGTAGTCTAGTCTGCATGAACATGTAGCCACGTACACCACCCCAGACATTTTGCAATTTGCAAAATCTCGTAGGAAAAACATCTTTCCATTAGCCATGCTTGTTACAGATTTACATGGTGCCATGTGACCACAAAAAGAGCAGTCACCACACCTATAGAACCCAATCGGTCTACGTCCAAGCCAGTTGGAGTCACTGGCTGGTGGCCTATAGTGACTATGCACCAATCTGTCTCGAAGCGATCGCCCTCTCCTATATGTGACGCTTGGTGTTGGGGGAATACAGTCTCTCGAATCAGGATCTGAAACCAGGACATCCCAATACCGGCGCAACACTGACACGACCTTCTTATTCTGACAATCGAAGGTACCAATCAACCTAGTCACCTTAGAGTCCTCCTTTTGGCGTTTACCACATCTCAGCAATAGCGTCTCATGATCTTGTTTCTCTGCATGTGAGCGTGCTGTCTGTTAAACAAAGCGTCTAGTCAGGTCGTCGGCCTGAACTTTGAAATCGGACACCTCTGAGCAATTGCGCTTTAGTCTAAGGTATTGCCCTTTGGGTATGCCTCTTTTCAGGGGACCGGATGCGAGCTCTCCCATCTGAGTAGGCTGTTTGTAGATGTTGGTTTACGATACGTTTTAGAGGACAAATATCCATCTCTCTCTTTCCGTATAGATACGTCAAGAAAAGGGAGCTCGAATGCGCTGCTCTCGGATGTGAATCACAGGCCGATACTGTTCATATTCAGGCACTTGACAAATTCTGAAAAGCTCCCCTCTGGGCCAGACCATAACAGAAACACATCATCAATGTATCTGGCCCAGAGGGCTATATGGGGCTCCCACCAGTTTGTGCCATCTTTAAACACAATGGTTTCCTCCCACCAGCCCAGGTAAAGATTAGCGTACGACGGGGCGCAGGAGCTCCCCATCGCCGTTCCCCTGAGCTGGTGGAAGTACTTCTGGTCAAAAAGGAATGTGTTATGATAAAGCACAAACCTTAATAGATCTAAGACGAAGATATTGTGACTACGGCATATGTTCGCCCTTGTGTTGAGATAGTACTCTACAGCACGCATACCCAAATCATGAGGAATACTGCTGTAAAGCGCCTCAACGTCAATAGAGGCCAGAATGGTATCGTGCCCAAGATGGACCCCATCCAGTTTCTTCAACAAATCGGCAGTATCCCTTGTGTAGGACGAGAGTCCTATTACAAAAGGTCGTAAAATAGTATCCACGTAGACTCCCGCATTCTGAGTGCAGGAATCCACACCGGAGACAATTGGCCTCCCTTTTAAAACCTCCAACCCCTTATGCACCTTGGGAAGGGCATAAAAAGTTGGGGTTACTGGATAGATAGGTTTGATGAAATCGTGTTCACTCTTAGTAATAAGGCCTCCCTCCCTGGCATATTCCAAAATAACATCCAATTCCTCCATATACCCATCAGTAGGGTTCGATGTCAAGACCTCATACGTAGAGTGATCGTTGAGGATGCGGTAGCACATCTCCCGATATTTTTCGTGATCCATCAAAACAATATTTCCGCCCTTATCGGATGGTTTTATAACGAGGCCCTGTTCTTTTTCAAGAAGCTGTAATGTCCTCTCTTCCGCCGTCACCAGGTTGCCGTTTAGATCTTGATTACTGCATGGGATCCTCTTAAGGTCCCTCTCTACTAGGGTCATGAAGATGTCAACACTTGTCATGTCAGAGGTCGGTGGCATCCGTTTACTACCATTCTTATGTCCTGTAAAAGGACCAAGTCCTCTCTCATTGCACCCACTATTCTGATGGGCCAGCTGCGCCATGTCATGAAAACAATCGGGATCGTCCTCCTCTACGCCCATGGTGATACATTCTTCTTTGTTATGTTTAGAGAAAAATTTCCTCCACCTCAGCTTCCTACAAGTCAGGCTCAAATCCTTTATCCAACCGAAACAGCTGAACCTGCCCGTAGGACAAATGAAAGGCCCTTTTTCAGGACGTCATATTCATGCAGGCTCAGTTGGTGAGTAGACAGATTAATGATCTGTCCCCCATCCAACTGTGTCAGTGTTGCAGCTGTCTGTTCCTTAGTGGGTAGTCTCTCGGATTCTGTCCCCCTAAAAAAGGAGTACCCGGGATACAAGGCAATAATGGAACAGAGGGTAAAAAGTTCGGGCCACCCCCACCCGTATGTGCTCCCCCTCTTCCTTCTGAGCCCATCTGATTTTGTGGACCTATTAGGTTCTGGGGTGCCACGTGGTGACCTGGTACACCCGAGCCCTGTGGTGTGGGTGAGTGTTGGGCACCGGGGGAACAGATGGAGCAGGTTGGCCTGGGTTTCCATGAGGGCCGTGGGGACCGCCCGTACCCCATCTCCCTCCCCTTGGTTTTCTCCTCCTGCCTCTGCCCCCCCTACCTCCACCACCTCCCCCTCCTCTTGGACCCTCTGGGTCTGAATCGCCTTCCAATCATGATCCTATAGGTTTCTCCCTGATAAAAGAGTAGGCAAGATTGTCAGAGAATTCCTTGAAGTCCCTCTGAAACTGGAGATGCTTCCTTTCCTTAAGAAACCCCTGGTATTTCTCCAAGGAGTTCTGGAGGGTGCTCTCACGTCTATTAAAATCTGGATCAGCCCTAGACTTCAAAATATTCTCAATACCTTGGTTTAATTTAATCGTTGCCTCCTCAAAGATTTTCCTCTCTTCGTGTAGTAATATACTCATGAAGCGGAGAGAAGAACCTACTGACTCCTTTTTCCACAGTTCCAGGAGCTCAGGACTTGCTGTTCGAGGAGATGGACAAATATTGATCCTGAGGCCCCTAGGAACTATACTATGTTTAAGATAGTTCTCAAGGGTTTTGCTCTCCCACCACGACCTGGTGTATTCTTTATACAGTACATATAGATCATTAAACTGTACTTTAAGAGAGACTATCCCTGTATTCCCTTCTGGATTAACCGTTGTACAGAACGCTTGATTGGCATCCTCCGCCCACAGAGCTGAATTAACTGGACCCGATAGGAAATTAGCCATATCAGTCAAAAATTAGTATTGATTTACAGAAGAGTCTCAAACTATTAAATCATAAGGTATTTACTTCTGCTAAAAATTTAAACTTTAATTATGCACTTATGCAAAAATAACATACAAAAACCAATAAAAACTGAGTGTACAGGATAGTTTAGGGAAGGAAGGAGCTTGCCTTAGCACTTATACCTCCCTCCTTACCCTGCCTGCCAGCGGGGGTCGGCACCCTACAATCGATGTGGTGCCCCCACTCGTCGGCGGCTCACCATATGCTTACCCTAAACTCTCCCTTTTAGAATGAAAGTGGTGCACCCCACCTATAATCACTCCAAAGGGGTATCCATTGGGAAGCACAGTCACAAACTGTGTCTCAGTGTTAAAAAGACCCGGACCATACAGAGAAGCACACGTCTGACATACCCAATACATATATGTTCAGAGCCCACTATCTCCCTTTATCCGTAAGCCACCCTCCCTTGATGATATCGATATGGTGGCTATACTAGTATATACCAGGGAAGATGCAGTGGTACCAGTACTTAGCTCAAAAACGGTGCTACTAGTCTCTCCCCGCGCGCCTTGACGCGTTTCATCATCATGGATGTGGCACAGTATATGTAGTGAGGGGGATCGGTATGGAAACAGTATGAGGAGTGACAGGGGGATGGCTGCTTCACAGCATGTGGAGTGAGGGGGAATTGGTGTGGACACAGTATGGGGAGGGAGAAGGGATGGTTGCTGACACAGTATGAGGAGTAAAAATGGGGATGGATGTGAACACAGTAAGTGGAGAGAGGAAGGATGGATGCCGACACAGTATGGGGAGTGAGGAGGGGATGGTGTAGATACAGTATGTAGAGTGAGAAAGGGATGAAGTAATGAAGAAACAGCAGGGGATGAGAAAAATGTAAAGGGGCACAGAATAGAGACTGAGCATGTGTGGAGTTGTATGGAGAGGTGGCAGCATGCAGGGACAGTATGTCGAGTTTGGGGAGTTTGATGAGGGAGAACAGTATAAACCGTCTGCAGTATAGGGGGACAGTGTAGAGGATAGTGTTACCAAGGAGCCCAGTATGGAAAGGAGAGGGCAGAGTCATGAGGGGGCAGTGTGGAGGCATGCGCCAGAAGAGGGACAGTGTGTAAATCATATTTTGTATAAAGAACAGTGAGGATGAGCAATTATTTATAACGGGGCAGATATTTTTGCTCAGGAAAATGTTGATCATCCTGCTATTTTTAAGAATATCATGTCCGGATGTGCTGCAGAAGACCGGAGAAGATGGGAATCTGCAGAGGCGAGCTGTGGATGTGAAAAGTCATCGTGGTGCCAGGACAAGATGAAGAAACTTAAAAGACAACCCCGATCAGAGACAACGTCATCTATAAGGTACCCATATGTAAATGATTATTTGTGATAATGTGCTGTGGTTCTTGTATGCTTTTATTGATGGCTGGTAACAACAGCTCCCAGTATGTCCTAACCATTGCTAATGATGTAGTAGGAATGATAGGTTAATGCAGTACAAATGTGTATTGGTCTGACCTGACATTACAATTGTTTTACCATGTACTGATGGAGGTTCTGATGTTGAATTTTGGTACTGATGAGGGCTGTGATTTCTGTAATGAAGGGGATTCTGTTTATGTATTTCTGTACCTCTGGTGGGTCCGGTTATGTATGTCTGTACTGATGAAGGTTTTGACATAGTGTTTCTATACCTCTGGTGGGTCTGGTGATATATTTCTGTACTGATATGGCCACTTTACACGCGGCTACATTTCTAGCTTATCCACAGGTAACTTACTGGCTGCAGTGAAATCATGGAGACATTATTCCATTTGTACACAGCAACAAGATAGAACCATGTCTCCATGATTTCACTGCAGCCAGTAAGTTACCTGTGGATAAGCTAGAAATGTAGCCGCGTATAAAGTGGCCAATAGGGGTTATATAGATGTATTTCAGTACCTGTAGTGGGTGTGGTAATGTATTTCTGTTCTGATGGGGGTTATATGGAAGTATTTCAGTTCCTCTAGTGGTTTAGGTAATGTAGTTTTGTGTTCATTATTCTGATACACATCTAACACATTATTATGTACACATCTAACAATCCATAACTTGTAAGCTTTCTTGATACATTGGCTATGTTCATAAAGTGTTGTGCATTCTAAAAAGTTAAGGGTTCTATGTATTTATTTGTTAGAAGCATTAAAGGGGTTGTCCCAAGCTTGTGATGAGTCTGCAGTCACTCTGTGTCTCTATGTGACTGCAGACTTCTGAATTCTCACAGAGCGCACACTGCCTCCTGTCAGGATTGTCTGGTGCCGGCGGTGAGAGTGGAAGGTCACATAACCATAGCTATGCAATTTACATACATGTAGTCACGTGCTGACTAGACATGCGAGGCTTTGATCAATTAAATGAATTGAGCGAGGCCGGATACGTCTAGTCAAAACGTGGCCAGAAGTATATAAATCGCATACTTGTGTTCACATGACCATCCAATCTTACCATTGACATGGGAGAATTCTGAATGTGTGCAGTTCATGTGCCATGAGAATTCGGAGGCCTGCAGTCACCTAGAATTTCATCTCAAACCTGGACAAGCCCTTTAATTATAACATTAAACACCTTAGCCCACTCCTAACAACGTGTAATATACTCACTGCCAAAAGCAGCTCTTGCTGGTTCCAGCAGTCACTGTACCTGTAAGTGCAAAAATCGCATATGGATGATTGGTCACATGATGTCTACTGAGACCACGGGGAGGGGGAACGCCAAACTGAACTCTTGCCCCGGGTGTCAGAAAACCTAGATACACCTCTGGAACAGATGGATAGAAGTATTGATTCATTACAGCATTTGCATCTGTTTTTTGTTGTTTTCAGTGTTTTTAATTTTCATATCATCTATCATTTGCAAAAGTCACAGATGTACACCAGTTATCCCCTGCAGTGACTAGGTATGCAAGAAATATGGAGCAATTTAAGCAACAATTAGTCTAAACACGTGACTTTTTGCTCTAAAGCACTACAAAAAGGCGAAAGTAAAATAAAAAAAATTAATGAACATTTTTGACTTTGCACAAAATTCACAAACCGCCTGCACCATTTTGAAGAATTAAACACAAAAAATTTCAACAATAACAAAAGACAAAAACAAGAGACTAAAAACCCCCACAAATGATGAATTGGAGGGGAGAGAAGGGGAGAGAAGGACAGAGGGAGAGGGAGAGAGAGAGACTGAATCAGCGGCAAATCGATCAGCTGATGTGTCACCTGAAACCGCCTTAAACCGCATGCCAAAACCAATTGCTGGGTGGGCGGTTTAAACTGATCAGCTGATGATGTCACATCACGATCAGCTGATAAAATCACGTGACATTGGCTACTGGCTAATCAGATGATTCAGGTCCTTGCAGCGATCAAGCGTCTTCCCCTTGGGTCCCGGGACAGCTGGCGGAAAGGTAAGTATGTTATTTTTTTATTTTTAATATCTTTTGTTCACTTTTATTTTGCTCTCATGGTGTATGTAGGTACACTGCAAAAGCGAACATACAGCCCCGACATGTCACACGGGGGGAGGAACACAGGATTCTTCCTCCCCCATGTGACATCACTTCCTCCAGCGCCCGCACTTATAGGTGCTGGAATACAGCATTGTCTGAACAACAATGTGTATTCCAGCACTTATAATGGGTCCTGTGGAGGAAAGTTCATGCTTTTGTGTGCAGAGAAATAACATGTTGATTCTTTTTACACGTGTGCTTTCACACCCAAAAGCGCGGCCGAAAAAGTGCAGCATCTGAACGGCAAAAGTGAAAGTCCATTCACTTTGCTGGGAAACGCAGACGCGCTTTAGGAGAAAAGCGCATGTAACAAAAAGCGGGAAATAGGCTATGTTCACAAGTAGTGTAAGTGATGGTATTTTACTCAGATATACTGGCCTAACCTGTATTTTGATGGCTACAGTAAGGCTGGTGACTGTTCGTGATGCCAGTGTGACAAAATATTTCACTAGGTTATGTACAAAGTTCTGTAGAGGTCTTGGGCAAAGCATGACCATGTATTCAGATAGGAAAAGCACGGATGGGGCATAAAGACGGTAAAGAAGAAGATCTAAAAATTTGATGTGCAGTGCGTGGCCAGGCAAAGGAGAGGAGAGGAAGCTGAATCCCTAGCTCCTGCTCCCCACAACAATGAAAAGCCCTCAAATCACCGCAACAGTGACTGCACCCGCGGTATATGCTAGCAAAAAAGAAGACCACCAGGCCCAGCATCCACCCGGGCTCCCCAGTGACCGCAAAAGAAGGAATTACTCACTATCTTGGTCGGGCTAGCGGGCATCAGACTGCGCCATCACCAAGATGGCATATTCCAAGGCACCGGAGCAGCATGCCGGGGTAGAGCCGGAGGGCGCCTGACACACAGAGGCCGGAAGGAGCCCCAGGATAGGCGGAGAGAGGGCGAGGACAGCGGGGACCGCCACTGGGTTACAGCCACTGCATTCCCACCCGGTGGCACCGGCACACACAGCACTGCGGAGGCTGCTGGAGCCTGCCGCGGCATTCAGGGGGAGGACCGGATACCACACTCACTCCTGCACACCATGGGACCGGCCGGAGAACCAGCAAACGATGGAGGTAATGAGAGGGTGGGGAGGCCGGCCCCATGGGACTCCCACTGCACATGGCCCTAGTTTATACTGCAGGAGTGGTGAGCCCAAACAGCTCCCAGCACACCACTCCTGGAGGGGCTCATACCCAGTCTCAATGGCACCAGGGATCCCAGGGACACGCAGGGACTGCCACCACCCAGGCCACACCAAATGTTGCGGGGTTTAAAACTGGCCCCCCCACAGGCCCAGCTGCGGAATATCTGAGCCGAGTTACACCCCTGCAGGGCCTATTCACCTCCCAGGCACTAGACAGAGGGGTATGGTACGACCTTAGAGCCTGCATTCAATCCATCCAAACTAGGGAGGAGATGGAAGGTTTCCTCACCAGGATAATAATAATAATAATAATAATAATAATAAAGCTTTATTTATATAGCGCCAACATATTCCGCAGCGCTTTACAATGTAGGGTTAGAATACAGAAAATATACAGTAAGTAATTAGAGTAGAGAACAAATAAAGTACAAAAATTGGATACAAAACAATAGGCATATAATCAATGTAAAAAAAATACAATAAATAAAGCAAGAAATGAAGGTGACCCTGCTCAAAAGAGCTTACAATCTACAACGGGATAGGGGTTGCACAAGGTACAGGGGCTTATTGCACTGATGGTCCAGGCATCTTGAGGAAGTGGGGCATAGGACTAAGCTTACATGAATTGATGAGGGCAGTTTCTGTAGAGTGAAGGGGGCGGAAACCAGACTGTAAGGGATCTAGAAGAGAGTGAGCAGAGAGGTAACGGGTGAGGCGGGAATAGACCAGGCGCTCCAAGAGTTTAGAGATGAAGTGGAGATTGGAGACCGGTCTGTAGTTATTTGTGCAGGTTGGGTCGAGAGTGGTTTTCTTTAATAATGGAGTAATGATCGAGTGTTTGAAGGAGGAGGGGAAGATGCCAGAAGAGAGGGAGAGATTGAAGATTTTGGTTAGATGAGTGGTGACGACTGGAGAGAGGGACTGGAGCAGGTGTGAGGGAATGGGGTCAGTAGTGCATGTGGTGGGACGAGAGGAAGAAAGGAGCCTGGAGACTTCTTCTTCTGTGACTGGGTCGAATGTGGAGAGTGAACCGGAGGAGATGTGGGAAAGAATGGGGGTGGCAGCACTTGGAGGCTGAGAGCCGATTTCCTGGCGGATGTTGTCTATTTTCTCCATGAAGTAGGAAGCCAGGTCATCAGCACAGAGGTCAGTGATGGGGGCCTGCACTTTAGGACTGAGGAGAGAGTGAAAGGTGTCAAAGAGTTTTTTTGGATTGTTGGATAGTGAGGAGACCAGGGTGGTGAAGTAGGTCTGTTTGGCAAGGTGAAGGGCAGAGTTGTAGGTTTTTAGCATGAATTTATAGTGGATAAAGTCTCCTGGTGAGCGAGTTTTCCTCCATAGACGTTCAGCACTCCTAGAGCATCGCTGGAGGAATCGAGTTTGTGGTGTGAGCCAGGGCTGTTTTGTTCTCTGTTTGTTTGAAGGTTCTGAGGGTGAGGGGCGCTACTTGGTCCAGGGAGCTTCTGAGAGAGTCATTGTAGTGATTTACTGCCTGATCTGGACAGGAGATTGAAGAGATTGGGGACAGAGATGAGATGAGGGAGTCTGTGAGTGCTTGAGGGTTAATGGCCTGCAGATTTCTGGATGTGTGATAGGTAGGATTGGGCTGTATTGGCCGAGGGTTAGTGAGTGAGAAGGAGAGAATGTTGTGGTCAGAGAGTAGAGGTGAATTATCCAAGGGGGAGGATGAGCAGAGCCGGGTAAAGACCAGGTCAAGGGTGTTACCGTTTTCGTGCGTCTCAGAGGTTGAGAGCTGTGATAGGCCAAGAGAGGTAGTTAGAGATAGGAGCTGGGATGCAGATGGGGAGATTGGGCTGTTTATGGGAATGTTAAAGTCTCCCAGAATAAGGGTTGGTAAATCTGAGGACATGAAATGCGGGAGCCAAGCGGAGAAATGGTCGAGGAACTGGGTGGGTGACCCTGGGGGGCGGTATAACACTGCTACTTTGAGGTGGAGGGGATGGAATAGCCTAATGGTATGGACCTCAAAAGAAGGGAATGAGAGTGATGGGGCTGGAGGAATGACCTTGAAGGTACATTGTGGGGACAGGAGGAGGCCAACTCCACCGACACGTCTGTTCCCAGGTCTAGGGGAGTGAGAGAAGTGTAGGCCGCCGTGATAAATAGCAGCCGGGGAAGCAGTGTCTGAATCCTGGATCCAGGTTTCTGTGAGGGCCAGCAGGTTTAGAGAGTTGGTAAGGAAGTAATTGTGAATGAAAGGAAGTTTGTTGCATGCAGATCGTGGATTCCAGAGAGCGCAGTTAAAAGAGGGGGATGAAGGAGTGCAAGTGATGGTAATGAGGTTAGTGGGGTTTCTATGTGTGGTGTGAGAGGAGTTGAGGTTGGAGGGCGGACCAGGGTTGGGGGAGATATCACCTGAGAGGTGCAGCAGCAAAAAGAGGAAGAGCAGATAGTTTGTAGATTTTGGACTTGGTTTATTATGACAAATGTTAGAATAGGGTGGGCTGAGAATCTTCAGTAAACTGAAGATGGCATGGGTGCTGTACATAGGGTAGGGCAGGAGAGAGGGGCTGATGTGGATGAGTGGTGCTGGAGGGGGGATGGGGTGATACAAGTTGGTGGTGATGGCACATAGAAACACAAACAGTGCAGTTAAAGACATGGTAATGATTAGTAGAGGATAGAGTAATAGACATTGTTTGAATGGTTATCTGACGGTACCTTCCAGTCTATCCCAGTCAATTCCGGTCCATTTCAGGTCTATTTCATTTCTGTGCACTTTTACAACATGCACTTTCGCAGCAGACACGTCTGCAGCAGACTAAGCAAGGATAGAATCCTCATTTAAAGCAGAGGCAGCAGTAATTAAGGGAGAGTTCCGGACGTTTTCTGGGAGAGTCGACTCTAATGCATCCACCACAGCGGATCTGGCTAGTCGCTTGAAATCTCTTGAGCAATCGCCTCCCAAACTTCTACATTCGACTACTGGATTTAATGGAGGACTTAGAGAACTGTGATAGTTGAGAAACCCCCGGAGTGTGACGTCTAAGTCCCTTGTAGGAATGGATTCCGGTAGACTTTGATATTATTCTGTCTATGTCCGTAACATGCCGGAAAGTACCCCTATTGAATTAGACAGGGTACACAGATCTTTGGGCCCCCTCCACCAGAGGGCGCTAGACCCAGTGACGTCATCTGTAAGGTCCTTAATTTTAGAGCCAAGGAGGATATCCTAGCAAAGGCAGGAATCGAGAAACCTTACTATTTCAAGGCAACCCTATCCAGCTCATGGCGGACTTATCACGTTGCACACTCCAAAAATGAAGAGCCCTCAAACCGTTGCTGGAGGTGCTCCTTGGTAGTGATATTCCATACTCGTGGGACTTCCCGTTCCACCTCCAGGTCCGCAGGGATGGTCAGTCTGTCACGGAGTGGTCCCACCCACCGGGGGTGGAAATGAGATCCAAGCCCCCAGAAAGCAAAGACCACGGTGATGGGCGAGTGCAGGGGCAACAAGGGTTGGGGGTCTGGGAAGATGGGCACTAACCCCACAGGTAAAAGCTGATGCTTACATAACTCCCACTTTATGGTGGAAAGGAACTTCGTGCTACACAGTGGCTCATACCTACTGACTTAACAGATGCACTGTTGCACAGATGCTCCCTAACGTGTGTTTTCAATATTTGGAATTATTGTTGTCTTCTTCTTTCTTATTGTTCTATACCTGATACATTGCTATGTCGTTTTACTACTGCAGTCACGTTTATTAATTAGCTACTGTGTCATTACCACAAATTGAGGCCTTGGTGTGGGGAGACTCCACTCTGGAAAGGTAACACCCCCAAGGGGGATTCGCACACTGCTGGCTGGTGCAGTGGTTTTAGTATCGACCCCACCCACGTTACTGACTCTACGTTTAGAGTCGGTATTAATTTCCATGGAACTCTCCTACTTCTCTCTCTCCCCCCATATTCTGACTGCACTCTCTTTCTTTCTCTCCCCACTCCATCTCCCCTACCACATCAGTTTTCCCTTGGCGACCCAGCCGTGACACGACATGTGGCCTTAGTGTACCCATCGGGCCTGGTTCCTTTTCGCGCGACTAAGGGGACTTCCTGCATCATGGCAACCCTGAAAATCAGAACCCTTAATGTGAGAGGTTTTAATACACCCCCAAAACGCTCCAAAATCCTGTACGATATGCATAAGAGACAGACTCAGCTCCTATTACTCCTGGTGGTGCATTTTAAAACTGGGTCTATACCTAACTTTAACAACAAACACTACGTAGTTTGGATGCACAGCATCAACTCCGAATTCAGATCACGGGGAGTATCAAGCACGATACATAAATACTTGATCCATATGGTACTTGATTCACAACTTGACCCAGGGGGGATTTATGCATATCTAAACCTACGAGTGGCCAACACCATTTTAAGAGTGATCAATTGGTATCTATCCAATAGAGACCAAAATGAGGTTGGGAGAGCTCTTCTGACTCGCCTTGCCGACTTCGCCGAGGGGACAACGATAATCGGAGGGGACTTCAACTTTACAATGGACCCCCCTGTGATTCCACATCCGGGAGGGGCATGATTCCAGCAGGATGGTTGAAGGCATTCAAAAGGCTGCTCCATTCTCTCCAGCTTGTTGACATAGGGCAGATACTCAATCCCCAAGGTAGAGATTATACCTATTATTCCCACGTGCACAACTCCTACCCGCGTATATACATGTTTCTGGCATGACGGTGGTATTATTACAAGGAGGGGGCATGATGATGGCATTTTTACAAGAAGGGGGAGTGATGGTTGTATTATTACAAGGAGGGGGCATGATGGGGGCATTAGTACAAGTTGGGGCATTATTACAAGGAGGGGCATGATGGGGCATTATTACAAGGAGGAGGCATGACGGAGGAATTAGTACAAGTTGGCGGCATGGTGGGGGCATTATTACAAGGAGGAGGCATGATGGGGCATTATTACAAAGAGGGGGCATGATGGGGCATTATTACAAAGAGGGGGCATGATGGGGGCATTGCTACAAAGAGGGGGCATGATGATGGCGTTATTACAAGGAGGGGCATGATGGTAGCATTACTGTAAGGAGGGGGATTTGCACACTGCTGGCAGGTGCAGTGGTTTTAGTATCGACCCCACCCACGTTACTGACTCTATGTTTAGAGTCGGTATTCACTTCCATGGAACTTTCCTGTCCTGTCTACTTCTCTCTCTCCCCCCATATTCTGACTACTCTCTCTTTCTTTCTCTCCCCACTCCATCTACCCTACCACATCAGTTTTCCCTTGGTGACCCAGCCGCGACACGATGCGTGGCCTTCGTGTACCCATCGGGCCTGGTTCCTTGTCGTGCGACCAAGGGGACTCCCTGCAGCATGGTCAGCCTGAAAATCAGAACCCTTAATGTGAGAGGTTTTAATACCCCCCCAAAACGCTCCAAAATCCTGTACGATATGCATAAGAGATAGACTCAGCTCCTACTACTCCAGGTAGTGCATTTTAAAACCGGGTCTATACCTAACTTTAACAACAAACACTACGTAGTCTGGATGCACAGCATCAACTCAGAATTCAGATCACAGGGAGTATAAATCGCGATACATAAACCTTGATCCATATGGTGCTTGATTCACGACTTGACCCAGGGGGAGATATTTGTTCCTAAAACTATGAGTGACCAACACCATTTTAAGAGTGGACAATTGGTATCTACCCAATAGAGACCAAAATAAGGTTGGGAGAGCTCTTCTGACCCGCCTTGCCGACTTCGCCGAGGGGATAATGATAATCAGAGGGGACTTCAACTTTACAATGGACCCCCCTGTGATTCCATATCCGAGAGGGGCACGATTCCAGCCAGATGGTTGAAGGCATTCAAAAGGCTCCTCCATACTGGCAAGATGGTGGTATTATTATAAGGAGTGGGCATGATGGTGGCATTATTACAAGGAGGGGGCACGATGGTGGCATTATTACAAGGAGGGGGCACGATGGTTGCATTATTACGAGGGGGCATGATGGTGGAATTATTATAAGAAGGGAGCATGATGGGGGCATTAGTATAAGTTGAGGGCATGGGTGGGGCATTATTACAAAGAGGGGGCATGATGGGGGAATTATTACAAGGAGGGGGCATGATGGAGGCATTACTACAAAGAGGGGGCATGATGACATTGCTACAAAAGAGGGGGCATGATGATGGCATTATTAAAAGGAGGGGGCATGATAGTGGCATTACTGTAAGGAGGGGGCATGATGGTGGCATTATTACAAGGAGGGGGGATGATGGTGGAAGTACAAGAATGGGGCATGATGGGGACATTGCTGTAAGGCGGGGCATGATGGGGACATTAATGTAAGGAGGGGGCATGATGGGGACATTGATGTAAGGAGGGGCCATGATGAGTATATTACTGCAAGGAGGAGGCATGATGGGGCTTTACTGCAAGGAGAGGGTTAAGATGGGGACATAACTGCAAGTAAAGGGTCATTGACTCACCGCGGCCGGCTGACTCCGGTTTAGACAGGCGATTCTTCTCCTTCCTTGTCACGGGTGGACCGCGCCTGCCGGTAGTGGGGCCCGGTGTAGTGCAGATCAAAAGTGAAGACGTCTTGCGGGAACAGATTAAAGGGGTTTAATTTGTTTTATTCGTGACGCCACCTATGAGTAGTTCGGTAAGGGCTACCGACGCTGCGGAACCCCCGGGGGATGGACAGCAGCAAGATGTTACGCTCCCCACAGGCTGAGCGGTGATCCCCGGGGGCTGGAGCTGCTCAAGATGTTGTGCGGCAGCTGCGGTTACCTTTTAGTAATGACGGACAGTTCATAAGGAATCACGGACACAGATTGTCTCTATAACGGTCTTTACTGTAACCAGCAGACAGTACATGGTATACAGTGGTTGAGTAGTAGACCGGTGGACTCAGCAGTGATGGTGTCCCTTAGAAATCCGTAGTGTTCCTCCATTCTAGCTAAGTGGTTGCCAATGTCGCCCAGGAATACCAGATCGGGTACGGGGAGGCTGCTTCAATGCCCTATCCATGCTGTACGTTCTGGATGTTCTGGGGAGCCTTGGGTCCCTCGGTGGGTACACCGCTGGTTAGACGACTGGATATTCGCTGGTGGTGGGGTGCTCCTGTAAAGCTGATCCTCCACTCTTCTGGTTCGCGTAGCAGAGGTGAACTGCTGCCAGCTTCGGTACCAGTGAACCGGCTGTGAGTTGCGGGCACGGGAGTCTTTTGGGAACCCGTGTAGATATGCCCTTTCCCGGTGGTTAAGGCCTCAGGTGCTGACACCCGACCGGTGACGGCCCAGGGGCCCGCACGGAGTGCGGAGCCCCCGCTCCTCTCCAAGCTCTGAGTTCTAGACCCTTCTTCTCTGAGTTCCAGACTCTTTTCTTTCTTTTTTAGACTATGTGTCTGTTCTCCTGCACTACCCTAGCACTCCGCCCACCAGGACCTAGGATTGGCCCTCTATTCTAGGTGATGCATGCTGGGTTGGATTTCTAAATTAACCAGGTCATTGCTGAGTCAGAGAATATTGCGGCTGCTTTTAAGGCTGCAATACCCTCTTGTGACGCACTCGTTGCGGGGCGCCACACTCCCCCTTGGTTGAATACGCTTGTCCCCAAGCGTCACACTACTCACATTACAGAGGTTTTTATATTTTATAACAGGTAATACACTTTTATTAATGACAGGTCATATATGCATAAAAGTGAGGTAGATAAACAGGTTAACACATTGCGCGGACCCGGCGGGCGGTCGGCTGTCCTTAGAATAAAAGTTCAGGCTGTAGCCGCCAAGTCGCGGTGTTACGGTGCAAACAAGAAGAAGTCTCTTTTAATAGCATAGTTCAAACAACAACTTAAGTCACTGATGAATGGCAGTGTTCCGGACTCGTATAGCGAACCACCCATCACGGCATATATGGCGCTCATAGGTTACTATGTCCCCTCTATACAAGTCTCGGCTTGGATGGCTTCGCGGTAGGTGCGATTCCACATCACGGCGCCCCACAAATACTTCGGTACTCACACCCTCCTCCCTTACAAATCCCCACCCGGTGGACAAGTTAAATGTGCTTACCCACCCGGTTTTACGGAATTGTTCAGGCAATGGAGATTGGCGGCGGGCCTCGGCGCGAGCCTGCATGTTAGCTTGCAGTCGAGTGTGCCACTCGTCTCTCCGGATACGACGTACCTCTTCGTCGGAGTGATGCGGCGTGTGGATAAAGTCACTACGGCGTGCTGGTTGTTGAACCGCTCGAGCTTGGTGGGCAGTCTGGAGTGGAGCCCGGTTCAACGGAACCGGAGAAGATACTGTTGCGGCGGCACCCGACCAGTGCACCCGAGCTGATCGCCCGGCAGAAGGGTTCCTTGTGTCTCCCCAGGCGAACCCGGTGTAGAGATCCTCAGGTGAACTGTAGGTCTCCTCGTCATCCTCCTCAACCTCCTCGATGACTACGTCGGGCTGCTCGGCTGGCGAAGGCGATGGGATGGAATCCTCTGGATCGGTGGGTGGCTGTGCGGCAGAGTTCTCCTCGGGGTCGTTGTGCAGGACTTCCAGGCTGCCTGCCTCTTCTTCTGTAGCAGCGGGAAGTGGTGTTTCGATCCCGGTCACCAGGTAGGCCTCTGTATTTGCAGAGGAGGCCTCCGGTTCAGGGGAGAAACAGGCGACAGTCTCAGTAGTGTGGAAACTAGTCGCGGGTTCCGCAGGTGGAACCAGGTATAGGTCGACCTCTTCGTGGGAGCATTTTGGAAGCTCCGGCTCTAGAACGGAATCGGCTGCGGTTTCGTCCGCTGGAACGGGTCGAGCTGTGGTCCTCACAGGAATGATACAGTCTATTGGCTCCGGTGACGAAGCTGGACAGGTGGTGGGCGACGGTGAAGCTGTTGAGAAGCTGGCGATGTCGTCTGGGCTTGGAGAAGCTGTACCCGGTCGGCTCTGCTGCATCGCATGATGGAGTCTTCTGCCTAGGGTCGCGCTCCAGCTGCGAATCGTCCATTCCACAGTCTCTAGTAGTCGCACCCGGAGGTCTTGTAGAGCCTCTAGCCAGAAGTCGGGGCTGCCGTCTATGGTAAGGGCAGGATCCGGACCCGGTTGGCCTATGGCTGCTCTGGCCTCCGCCTCGACCTCCCGCATTAGGTCTTGGAGTCTCGTGCTGGCCATTCTCTTCTTGGAGGGAAACCACACCCGTTCAACCGGTAAGACGTTCTGGTAGAGCTGGTGAAGAAGGTATTTTCTCTCTGTCGGTGTGTCTATCTATGACACTCCCATTTCCTCTGGGCTTTTGTAGTCCAATGGTGGGAAAAGTCTTTGGGGTCCGCCCCCATGGTTGATTCGAGCAATCAGGGCGGACAAAGAGTTTGGCGCCTTTTGTCTTTAGCCCTCCCACGATGAGGGGGGGGGTTGACTCACTCCTGGGCTTGCACGTGGCGGCTTCTTGTGGCGGGAGCGCCATCTTGGGCGCCATCTAGACCCAATGGTGTAAAGGCGGGAAAGTTCTTTTAGGGACGAACAAAGTCCAATTGTAGACAATAAAGTCCAGTTTAAGCACAATATACCCGTTGGATAACGGGCCTGCTCGTATCCTGTTCGTGACGCCATTTTCTGACTCACCGCGGCCGGCTGACTCCGGTTTAGACAGGCGATTCTTCTCCTTCCTTGTCACGGGTGGACCGCGCCTGCCGGTAGTGGGGCCCGGTGTAGTGCAGATCAAAAGTGAAGACGTCTTGCGGGAACAGATTAAAGGGGTTTAATTTGTTTTATTCGTGACGCCACCTATGAGTAGTTCGGTAAGGGCTACCGACGCTGCGGAACCCCCGGGGGATGGACAGCAGCAAGATGTTACGCTCCCCACAGGCTGAGCGGTGATCCCCGGGGGCTGGAGCTGCTCAAGATGTTGTGCGGCAGCTGCGGTTACCTTTTAGTAATGACGGACAGTTCATAAGGAATCACGGACACAGATTGTCTCTATAACGGTCTTTACTGTAACCAGCAGACAGTACATGGTATACAGTGGTTGAGTAGTAGACCGGGTGGACTCAGCAGTGATGGTGTCCCTTAGAAATCCGTAGTGTTCCTCCATTCTAGCTAAGTGGTTGCCAATGTCGCCCAGGAATACCAGATCGGGTACGGGGAGGCTGCTTCAATGTCCTATCCATGCTGTACGTTCTGGATGTTCTGGGGAGCCTTGGGTCCCTCGGTGGGTACACCGCTGGTTAGACGACTGGATATTGGCTGGTGGTGGGGTGCTCCTGTAAAGCTGATCCTCCACTCTTCTGGTTCGCGTAGCAGAGGTGAACTGCTGCCAGCTTCGGTACCAGTGAACCGGCTGTGAGTTGCGGGCACGGGAGTCTTTTGGGAACCCGTGTAGATATGCCCTTTCCCGGTGGTTAAGGCCTCAGGTGCTGACACCCGACCGGTGACGGCCCAGGGGCCCGCACGGAGTGCGGAGCCCCCGCTCCTCTCCAAGCTCTGAGTTCTAGACCCTT
>JARQOC010000003.1:431925795-432066115 GCA_033576535.1 Allobates femoralis
TGATGGGGACATTGATGTAGGGGCCATGATGAGTATATTACTGCAAGGAGGAGGCATGATGGGGCTTTACTGCAAGGAGAGGGTTAAGATGGGGACATAACTGCAAGTAAAGGGTCATGATGAGGACATTACTACAAGAAGAGAATTAAGATGAAGCACGTAACTGCAGGGAGCGGTTCAGGATGGAGCACATGGCTACAAGGAGGGAGTCAGGATGGAGCACATAGCTACAAGAAGAGGGTCAGGATGGAAACATTACTACAAGGAGAGGGTAGGGATGGAGCATGTAACTAGAAGGAGTCAGTGTGAAATCTGCTTGCAGTCCATGATAAAATCTATTTCCTATGTATGTAATATTCTGCATTTTTTCCATACAGATCAATCCACCTGCTGTGTCTGAAAAGAGCAGTGGGAGCAGCTCAGCTTCAATGTGCAGTAAGCACACGAGCCAGATGACTCCTGCTGAAGATAACAATGCAAAGGTAAGTTTAAAACCAATTGTTAAAATATTAGAATTACTAGTAAAGTAGGGGTAAATCCGGGCACCAACACAACTAAAACTTGTACCTTTTTAAACCGGGGGGAATATCTTAATTTCTGCAGGAGGCACTGACGGGCGTTGCACATCCCGAGATCTAAAGTAGTAGCAGTTTAGCTGAAGGAAAATTGTAGACGGCACTCACCGGTCCTCTTGTTCAGTGCAGACTTTAATTCTAGATCTCAATTGTGAGGGTTACATCGCTTGCAGGGAGGGGGTGTGGAGGCAGACTCAGTGGGTGCTGTAACAGTAATGTGAGTGCTGTCTATGATTTTCCTTCTGCTAAAATAATAAAATTGATCATCAGGGTTTCAGGGCTGCAAGCGCTGTACAGGGAAGAGAAATGGCATTTGCTAACTCTCCCTTCTGCAGCGCTTGTGACGGGCACTTCTGTTTAAGTTAAATTGCCCTATTGGCACTTAGCTATAATTAGGTTTTGAGTTGCAGTTTGAGCACCCAGTCTCAGAAGGTTTAGCCATCACTGCACTAGATTGACAGACCTTAACTGAGCTTGTCTGTTATTGAAATTTCTGGTCCAAAATTGCTTTAAGCTCTTTCCGTTTCAAGACAGAGAGGCCAAAGTGTTATTTTTACCGTGCTGCGAATAAATATAGTCAACCGTTAGCCCGACTACTCTACCCTAGGACAAATCACACATACATCCCCAAGATTAGGTCACCTGGTGGCAAGGATACATACAATCCGTCCGAGAAGTGTTTCGATCTTATTATAAAGACCTATATAACATCAAAGGTCGATTCTCGGACATGCCACCTGATGACCTTCTCAGAAAGACTCAGGAATACATCAACTCCACCGCACTTCCCCCTCTAAAGGCAGCAGAAATTGAGACCCTTGAAGCTGAGATTTCAGAACAGGAGATCTTGATGGCCATTAACTCCACTTCAACATCTAAATGCCTGGGACCTTACTGGTTTACCCCGACTTTTTACAAATCTCCCCAGATGTGGGCTACCTTTAACTCAATCATGGCTGATACTAATTTTGCCCCACAATCCTTAGAGGCTCGTATAAGTATTTTACCCAAACCGAGGAGGGACCCGAATTTAGCTGCTAATTACAGACCCATCTTCCTGCTAAACATTGACATTAAGTTGTACTCAAAAATCCTGGAGTACAGACTGGCACCTCTTCTCTCGTCTGTTATCAACATTGACCAGGTGAGCTTTGTCAAAGGCCGCAAAGCTAGGGACAACACTGTTAAGACCCTACTTCTGATAAATAAGGCGAACCTACAAAATGTGCCCCTCAGCTTACTGTCAATAGATGCAGAGAAGGCCTTTGACAGAGTCCACTTGGGTTTTATGAAAGAGGCGCTGACACAGATCGGTCTTGGCCTTAAATTTTTAGACAAATTGTTCTCCCTCTACTCTGCCCCCTCAGCCAAAGTTCGGGCTAATGGCTCCCTGTCAGCCCCATTCACTATTACTCACTATTAATAATGGGACTCAACAGGGTTGTCCCTTATCCACCCTCCTGTTCGTGGTAGTTATAGAACACCTGGCTAACGCCATTAGAGGAAATGTAGATATTCATGAAATACATATAAATTGAGAAAAGAGTTCTATGTTGTAATAGTAACCCCAGTAAAAAGTAACAAACTCACTGAAATTGCAAGTGCAGAATTTTTATTTAAATACAGTGAGATAATAAAAGCTAGGGAAGATAATAAAACCAAGTGAAGGTTTGGAGGAAGAATGAACAAGGTCACAAACCCCTATACAGTCATATTAAAATGTTTGGGCACCCCTCTTAATCTTACTTTTTTTTTTTGTTTAAAATTGTCTTTTTGCAAGAGCTATTTCAGTGTGATATATGTAATAACTGATGGACACAGGAATATTTCAGGATTGAAATGAGGTTTATTTTACTAACCGAAAATGTGAGATATGCATTATTTCAAAAATTGACAGGTGCAAAAGTATGGGCACCCTTCTGATTTTCATGATTTGAATACTCCTAACTACATTTTACTGACTTACTGAAGCACTAAATTGGTTTGGTAACCTCATTGAGCTTTGTACTTCATAGCCCGGTGTATCCAATCATGAGAAAAGCTATTTCAGGTGTCCATTTGCAAGTTGTTCTCCTACTCTCCATGCTCCACGCATTAACAGGCAACCCTGGCACACCACCCTCACTAAAAACCTGAGACGGGCGTCCAGAGTCGCCGAGAGGAGATGGAAAAAGTCTCACACCCCCGAGCACTTTGCTCTGTTCAAGCAATCCATCACTGACTTCAAGACGGCACTCGCTACCGCCAAGCAAGTGTTCTTCTCATCCCTTATAACCTCTCTGTCCCGCAACCCCAAACAGCTCTTCAAAACTTTCAACTCCTTACTTCGCCCACCTGCTCCTCCCCCTTCTCCCCTCATCTCTGCTGAAGACTTTGCGACCTTCTTCAAGGAGAAGATCGACAAGATCAGAAGCAGCTTCGGTCCACTATCCCCACACCTCCCCTTCCCACCTACACTGCCCTCCTCCTCCATCAGCCACTTCCCCCCCATAACTGAAGACCAATTCTCCTCCCTCCTGTCAAAATCACACCTCACCACCAGCGCCCACGACCCGCTCCCATCCCACCTCATTCCCAACCACACCTCCATTTTCATCCCAGCCCTCACCCACCTCTTTAACCTTTCACTTAGCACTGGTACCTTCCCCTCGGCCTTCAAACACGCCCTTATCACGCCCATCCTAAAAAAAACCTCACTTGACCCTACCTCTGTCTCTAACTATCGCCCCATATCTCTTCTCCCATTCGCCTCTAAGCTACTTTAACAACACGTCCACTCCGAACTGTCCTCTTACCTCTCCTCGTGCTCCCACTTCGACCGCCTACAGTCCGGCTTCCGACCCCTCCATTCCACCGAAACAGCCCTGACCAAAGTCACCAACGACCTACTGACCGCCAAGAACAAACACCGCTACTCCATCCTGCTACTCCTTGACCTGTCTGCCGCCTTCGACACGGTTGACCACTCCCTTCTTCTCCGGAATCCTGGAATCCCTTGGCATCACCCACCTTGCCCTCTCCTGGATCTCCTCATACCTAGCGGACCGGATCTTCAGCGTCTCCCACTCCCACACCTCCTCCTCACCCTACTCCCTTTCTGTCGGAGTCCCCCAAGGTTCAGTCCTGGGACCCCTACTTTTCTCCATTTACACTCTCGGCCTAGGGCAACTCATCGAGTCCCATGGCCTCCAGTACCACCTCTACGCCGACGACACCCAAATCTACCTGTCCAGCCCTGACATTACCTCCCTACTCTCGAAAATCCCTCGATGCCTTTCCGCCATCTCATCCTTTTTCTCTGATCGCTTCCTTAAACTCAACATGGACAAAACTGAATTCATAGTCTTCCCCCCAAGAAATTCCACCCCACCTCCCAACCTATCCATCTGCGTCAACGACTGCGCCCTCTCCCCAGTCCCCCAAGCCAAGTGCCTCGGGGTAATCCTTGACTCCTCCCTATCTTTCAAACCCCACATCGAGGCCCTCACCACATCCCTCCGGCTCCAGCTCAAGAACATCTCACGGATCCGCTCCTTCCTCACCCACGACACCGCTAAAACACTCATCCATGCTCTTATCATCTCCCGCCTTGACTACTGCAACCTCCTTCTCAATGGCCTCCCAGGTAACTCCCTCACACCTCTCCAGTCTATCCTCAACTCCGCTGCCCGGCTCATCTATATGTCCTCCCGCTACTCCCCTGTCTCCCCCCTCTGCCAAGCCCTTCACTGGCTCCCCGTCTCCAAGAGATCCCAATTCAAAACACTAACCATGGCGTACAAAGCCATACACAACCTGGCTCCACCATACATCTCCGACCTGGTCTCCCGATACCTACCCTCACGCAACCTCCGCTCCTCCCAAGAACTCCTCCTCTGCTCCCCCTCATCACCTCTTCGCACAACCGCGTCCAGGACTTCTCCCGGGTATCTGCCTTACTCTGGAACTCCCTACCCTGAGTAGCTTCAAGTGTCACCTGAAGACTCACTTGTTCCGTCAAGCCTACAACCTGCCATGAGACCCAGGCGAACGCCCCATACCTGACATTCCCCCATCCTACTGTATCCTAACCCACCCCTCATAGACTGTGAGCCCTCGTGGACAGGGTCCCTGCCCCTCCTGTACCTGTACGTCCTGATCGCCTAGATTTAGTGTACTTGTTCTTGTCTCCCTCATCCTCATGTACAGCGCCATGGAACCCAATGGCGCTATATAAATAAATAATAATAATAATAATAGTTGTATCTTCTCTGAGGAGTGGCATCATGGGCTCCTCAAAACAGCTCTCAAATGATCTGAAAAAAAAAGATTGTTCAACATAGTTGTTTAGGGGAAGGATACAAAAAGTTGTCTCAGAGATTTAACCTGTCAGTTTCCACTGTGAGGAACATAGTAAGGAAATGGAAGACCACAAGGACAGTTCTTGTAAAGGCCAGAAGTGGCAGGCCAACAAAAATATCAGAAAGGCAGGGAAGAAGAATGGTGAGAACAGTCAAGAACAATCCACAGACCACCTCCAAAGACCTGCAGCATCATCTTGCTGCAGATGGTGTCACTGTGCATCGGTCAACAATACAGCACACACTGCACA
Source organism: Allobates femoralis (assembly GCA_033576535.1). NCBI lineage: Eukaryota > Metazoa > Chordata > Amphibia > Anura > Aromobatidae > Allobates > Allobates femoralis. The sequence continues at coordinate 431,930,962 of JARQOC010000003.1, forward strand.
AGGAGAAGATGTATGGGAGAGTGATGCGAAAGAAGCCGTTTCTGCATGCACGCCACAAACAGAGTTGCCTGAGGTATGCAAAAGCACATTTGGACAAGCCAGTTTAATTTTGGAAGAAGGTCCTGTGGACTGATGAAACAAAGATTGAGTTGTTTGGTCCAGGGGCGGACCTACCGTGGTGTAGCTGGTTCAGCTGCACCAGGGCCCCGACCAGCTAGGGGGCCCCTCAAGTACCTGTAGGGGGCCCCTGCAGCTGCCCCCTGTGACCTTGTGTCAGATGGGAGGAAGGAGAGGAGGTTAACTGAGGGAAGCTTCCTGCTTCCCTTGGCTGACCCCGCCCCTCCTCTCCTCTGCCACCCCGCACTCCCAGACCTGCAGTGCGTGGCTGCACCAGGGCCCCACAGGCTCCAGTTCCACCACTGGTTTGGTCATACAACAAGGCGTTATGCATGGCGCCACAAAAACACAGCATTCCAAGAAAAACACTTGCTACCCACTGTCAAATTTGGGGGAGGGTCCATCATGCTTTGGGTTACGCCGGGGATGGATCTTTCAGCAAGACAATGATCCAAAAAACCGCTCCAACTCTACTCAGGCATTCATGCATAGGAACAATTACAATGTTCTGGAATGGCCATCCCAGTCCCCAGACCTGAATATCATTGAACATCTGTGGGATGTTTTGAAGCGGGCTGTCCATACTCGGGGACCATCAAACTTAACTGAACTGGAATTGTTTTGTAAAGAGGAACGGTCAAAAATACCTTCATCCAGGATCCAGGAACTCATTAACAGCTACAGGAAGCGACTAGAGGCTGTTATTTGCAAAAGGTGGATTTACTAAATATTAATGTCACTTTTCTGTTGAAGTTCCCATACTTTTGCACCTGTCAATTTTTGAAATAATGCATATTTCACATTTTCGGTTAGTGCAATAAACCTCATTTCAATCCTGAAATATTACTGTGTCCATCAGTTATTACATACAGTTAGGGCCAGAAATATTTGGACAGTGACACAATTTTCGCGAGTTGGGCTCTGCATGCCACCACATTGGATTTGAAATGAAACCTCTACAACAGAATTCAAGTGCAGATTGTGACGTTTAATTTGAAGGGTTGAACAAAATATCTGATAGAAAATGTAGGAATTGTACACATTTCTTTACAAACACTCCACATTTTAGGAGGTCAAAAGTAATTGGACAAATAAACATAACCCAAGCAAAATATTTTTATTTTCAATATTTTGTTGCGAATCCTTTGGAGGCAATCACTGCCTTAAGTCTGGACCCCATGGACATCACCAAACGCTGGGTTTCCTCCTTCTTAATGCTTTGCCAGGCCTTTACAGCCGCAGCCTTCAGGTCTTGCTTGTTTGTGGGTCTTTCCGTCTTAAGTCTGGATTTCAGCAAGTGAAATGCATGCTCAATTGGGTTAAGATCTGGTGATTGACTTGGCCATTGCAGAATGTTCCACTTTTTTCCACTCATGAACTTCTGGGTAGCTTTGGCTGTATGCTTGGGGTTATTGTCCATCTGTACTATGAAGCGCCGTCCAATCAACTTTGCAGCATTTGGCTGAATCTGGGCTGAAAGTATATCCCGGTACACTTCAGAATTCATCCGGCTACTCTTGTCTGCTGTTATGTCATCAATAAACACAAGTGACCTAGTGCCATTGAAAGCCATGCATGCCCATGCCATCACGTTGCCTCCACCATGTTTTACAGAGGATGTGGTGTGCCTTGGATCATGTGCCGTTCCCTTTCTTCTCCAAACTTTTTTCTTCCCATCATTCTGGTACAGGTTGATCTTTGTCTCATCTGTCCATAGAATACTCTTCCAGAACTGAGCTGGCTTCTTGAGGTGTTTTTCAGCAAATTTAACTCTTGCCTGTCTATTTTTGGAATTGATGAATGGTTTGCAGCTAGATGTGAACCCTTTGTATTTACTGTCATGGAGTCTTCTCTTTACTGTTGACTTAGAGACAGATACACCTACTTCACTGAGAGTGCTCTGGACTTCAGTTGATGTTGTGAACGGGTTCTTCTTCACCAAATAAAGTATGCGGCGATCATCCACCACTGTTGTCATCCGTGGACGCCCAGGCCTTTTAGAGTTCCCAAGCTCACCAGTCAATTCCTTTTTTCTCAGAATGTACCCAACTGTTGATTTTGCTACTCCAAGCATGTCTGCTATCTCTCTGATGGATTTTTTCTTTTTTTTCAGTCTCAGGATGTTCTGCTTCACCTCAATTGAGAGTTCCTTTGAACGCATGTTGTCTGGTCACAGCAACAGCTTCCAAATGCAAAACCACACACCTGGTATCCACCCCTGACCTTTTAACTACTTCATTGATTACAGGTTAATGAGGGAGACGCCTTCAGAGTTAATTGCAGCCCTTAGAGTGCATTGTCCAATTACTTTTGGTCCCTTGAAAAAGAGGAGGCTATGCATTACAGAGCTATGATTCCTAAACCCTTTCTCCGATTTGGATGCGGAAACTCTCATATTGCAGCTGGGAGTGTGCACTTTCAGCCCATATTATATATATAATTGTATTTCTGAACATGTTTTTGTAAACAGCTAAAATAACAAAACTTGTGTCACTGTCCAAATATTTCTGGCCCTAACTGTATATCACACTGAAATAGCTGTTGCAAAAAAACAATTTTAAACAAAAAAAAAAAGGGTAAGATTAAGAGGGGTGCCCAAACTTTTTCATATGACTGTACATATAGCGGGGTGAGTACTTAGAAGTCAATGGCAAGTTGTGAAATACAGCATGTATAAGGCATAGGGCATACAGATACAGCACAGTTACATAAATATTATTACAAGTGCCCACTCAGTCCCCTAGGGGTAGCCCCGAACACGTGTCACTTAACCCCCTAGTGGGCACTTGTAATAATATTTATGTAACTGTGCTGTATCTGTATGCCCTGTGCCTTATACATGCAGTATTTCACAACTTGCCATTGACTTCTATGTACTCACCCCACTATATGTATAGGGGTTTGTGACCTTGTTCATTCTTCCTCCAAACTTTCCCCTGGTTTTATTATCTTCCCCAGGTTTTATCTCACTGTATTTAACCCCTTAATGACGAAGAAATTTGTCATTTTTCATTTTCGTTTTTTCGCTCCTCGGGTTCCAAGAGCCATAACGTTTTTATTTTTCCGTAAATATAGACATATGACGGCTTGTTTTTTGCGGGATGAGTTGTACTTTCAGATGCAATAATTTGTTTTACCATATAATGTACAGGGAAATTGCAAAAAAATTCCAAGTGCAGTGAAATTGCAAAAAAAGTGCAATTACACGTTTGTTTTTTGGATTTTTTAGTCGCCGTGTTCACTATATGGTAAAACCGACGTGACGGTGTGATGCCTCGGGTCAGTATGAGTTTGTAGATACCAAACATGTATACCTTTATTGGTATGTAGGTGGTGGAAAAAAATTTAAAAGCATGAAAAAAAAAACATTGCACTTTTTGCGCCATGTTCTGCGACCCGTAGCGTCCTCATTTTTCAGGATCTGGGGCTGGGTGATGGCTTATTTTTTGCGTCTCGAGCTGACGTTTTTAATGATACCTTACTTGGGTGGATGCGCTGTTTTGATCGCCCGTTATTGCATTTTTTAGCATTGTTGCAGCGACTAAAAAACCGTAATTTTGGCGTTTGAACCATTTTTTGCGCTACGCAGTTTACGGCTCTCATTATTTGATTATTTATATTGATAGATCAGGCGATTCTGAACGTGGCAATACCAAATATGTGTATTTTATTTCATTTTTTAATACTTTTATTGTGGATGGGAGAAAAGGGGGGTGATTTGAACTTTTATGTTTTTTTTTTTTTTTCCAACTTTGTAAAAACTTTATTTGTTTATTAATTCTTAATTTTACACTGCCCCATAGAGAGGCATGAAGATGCACAGTCCGATCACTTCTGACACATACAGAGGAGCTGCAGCTCCTCTGTATGTGTCAGAATCGCGGACCTGTTGTGGTTGGCAGCCTCGGCCAACCACAAGCAGGAAATGCTCCATGACAGGTTACAGGGTCAAGCCAGGACCCTGGCCTGTCACGTCAGCACGGGAGATCCCGCGATACTATCGCGAGATCTCCCCTGGAGCCCGGTAAGCGCGCGCTGCACGCTCCGGCTCCCTTAGATCCCGCTCTCAGAGATTGATGGCGGGATCTAAGGGGTTAAACAGCGCCGATCGGTGGCGGGACCGATTGGTGCTGTTTCTCCCACATCTCAGCTAGTGAGATCAGCTGAGATGTGGGAGGTTTGGAGTGAGCTCCACGCCGGAGCTCACTCCAAACACGGGGGTAACGACAGCCGACGTCTAGAGACGTAAGGCTGTAAAAATTCTGCACTTGCAATTTTAGTGGGTTTGTTACTTTTTACTGGGGTTACTATTACAACTTAGAACTCTTTTCTCAGTTTATACTGTATGTATGCCTTGAGTTGTTGATATGTGAGTCCAAGATGGTTACCCTGTCTCTTTATTCATGGAATACAGACCGATTAGTTTCATCATAAAATGGCTTTAAACTTCTTCTCTACATCTCCCAACCACGGATTTCGATCCCGTCCATCCTTAGAAAGTTCGAGATTTTAAGCTCCATGAGCAATTTTAAAATACATTTCACAAATTCAGAGGCATTGAATATCTCTCTAGCCGTGAAAGAGGTTTCTTCCCTTAAAATTAGCTTTGCCTTTAAGTGGAAAGTTGAGGCTATCAAATATTTGGGAGTGCATATTCCCTCTGACTTGTCAAAATTACATCTGCTCAACTATCAATTTCTCTCACAGCTGGAAGCCGCATACCGGACATTACAGCTATCTTGGCTGGGGAGGATAAATGTAGTATGGATGGACATCCTCTCTCGACTTTTATACATCTATCAGAAAGTCCCCATACTACCCCGTAGAGACTTCTCCAAACTTCACTCTTCTATAGGGAAATACGTATGGAAAGGCGAGAGACCTAGGGTACACAGGAAGATCTTGATGGACCCTGCTGAATCAGGAGAGTTGGGGTTTCCAGACCCTCACAGATATTTTATAGCTACATCCTTGATATGTCTGATTTGCCATACAGTTCACACTCCAACTCGCTGGGTGGCTTTGGAACCAGAAGGTGTGAATGTCCCTTTATACTACCTCCTATGGTTATTCCCCTTAGATCTTCATCAGATCAGTGCCGTCTGCAACCTCAGCAAAGATACCCTACAAATATGGCAGTCTTACACCAATGGGTCTCCCAGGAGGGAGGTCGCTGAGCCCACTCACCCTTCTCTTCTCAAACGCCGCCTTTCAGCCAGGGATGCACAGGCATTCTAATGCTGGACGAGCATGGAGGATATACACATAGGGCATATCCTACATCTTGGTGAACTGCCCTCCTTTGAGTCGCTCCAACACCACTTGACAGTCAGGCCACTGCAATGGTTTGAATTCCTTCAACTGCAATCCTATCTCCCCTTGGCGATGCAGTTAGGTGGGATCAGGCATCTCCCCACCCCTATGGAGGAATTGTTCATGCAAGACTCCCCACCTTCCCATGCAGTCTCTGAGATACACCGCATTATCGCAGGGGAGAGGGCGAACAGTAAAAGCACTCTCCAGCTGGCTTGGAAAAAGGAGCTGGGTAGAGAGATTTCCTGGGCTTATTCGTTAAAAGCTTCCTATTTACACGCAGGATAGTGAATACATGCTCAGCCCAGGAACTAAATGACATAATACTATATAGGTGGTATCACTTCCCAGACAGGCCCCATGTAACCTTCCCTTCGGTCTCAAAAATGTGTTGGCATTGCGGAGTACAGGTAGGGACCATGCTTCACATCTGGTGGCACTCTCCAGCAATTAAGGGCTTCTGGGAGGGGGTATTCCAAAATTATAACTTCACCTCGGGCAAACGATTGGTTGGCAACCCTGAGATGGCATTGCTGTCGGTATACCCTGGGTCGGTGAAGAACATTAAAAGGATATCCTACACTTCTGTCTGTCGGCTGTCCGGTCCGTCATCCCACGCTACTGGAAATCGCCAGAAAAAAATCTAAATTACTTACCAGTAATGGGATTTTCCGGAGCCACGACATCACCACCTGAGAGAGGACCGCTCATCCAATACAGGAAACCTCTGAGATAAAAAAGGCGGTACCTCTCCTGCGCCTCAGTTGGGTTACAGAGATCGGAGAGGAGTACCAAAAAAATATTAGTGCACAACCACCACCAAAGAAATCAACAAATCATACACCCAAACATGACACGCACCAAAGGCAATAAGGGAGGGATGCGGTGGTGCTGTCGCGGCTCCGGAAAAGCCCATTACTGGTAAGTTATTTAGATTTTTCAATCATCGCCACGACAGCACCACCTGAAAGATATCAGAGAAAAGAATAATTAGGGAGGGACCACCGCTTGAAGAACCTGTCTACCAAAGGTCACCTCATCAGTGGATGAAGATCAAGTCTGTAATGCTTGAAAGAAGTAGAGGGAGAAGACCATGGAGCAGCCCCTACAGAGTAATTCTAAAGGGACGTCAGTCGTCTCTGCCCAGGATTCTGCAACTGCCTTGGTAGAATGTATGGTGATACCCTATGGGACCTTCACCTGGCTAGCAGAATAAGCTAAGGCTATAGCTTCCCGAAGCTATCTAGCCCAGGAACCCTTAGAAACTGCAGTACACTTAGAGGACCCCCTGAAAGGACACAAATAGGTTCTGAACCTTTCTCCATTCTTTGGATCTGTCCAAGTAAGTAAGCAATACCCTCCTGACATCTAAGATGTGTAAAACTTCCTCCTTCTGATTAGACGCATGGTCACAAAAGGAAGGGAGCACAAGCTCCCGTACCCTGTGGAAATGTTTAGCCACCTTCAGGAATAGGAAGGACCCTATCCTTCAAAAATTGAGTATAAGGCCCCACTACAGACAGGGCCAGCAGGTCGCTAAGCCGTCTGGCTGACGTCAGAAGCCACGAACAGGACCACCTTCAGAGTAAGGACCTTAGGCAAAGCTGAATACAAAGGCTCAAAGGGAGGTTTGGTTAAAGCCTCCAGCACTAAATTGAGATTCCACGGAGTTATTTTCGGACAGGGGACTGGAGAGGGCTTGTGTGCAGGACTGGAGAACATGAAACCCAAGATAAACCCCGCTAAGTTACAATGGAACAGGGCTCCCAGGGCGAGACCGGGAGTTTTAGGGTATTGACTGAGAGACCCAGCTCCTACCCCCTCTGCAGGAACACCATGATTGCTGCCACTGGAGCTTCCCCATCCGGGCTTGCCCCAGAGGAGGACAGAAAGTTTTCCCACTCTTTACTGTAAATTTAGTGGTAACGAGCTTTCTACTGGACATCAGGGTGCGAATTAGACCACGGAGAACCCTCTACGCGACAGAAGCTACCGTTCAAGTTCCATGCCGTCAGCAGGAGACCCGAGAACTGCGGATGATGGACCGACCCCTGGAGAGGAGAGACTGGGAGATCGGGAGAGTCCAGGGATCCATCAGTGACATTTGACTGAGCCAAAATAACCAAGCCCCCTGGGCCAGAAGAGCGCTATCATAATGACCCTGGCTCTGTCCCCCCTGAGGTTGAGAAAAACTGCCCTGGAAATTGCCACCACCCTTATGTGAGGTGCAGATAGGGAAATCTGGTGTACGTGTAGCCCTGAAAATGTCCTGTGTGACCCGTATCAGAGCCTGAAACTGAGTGCCTCCCGGATGGGTCAAATATGCCACCGACACACTGTTGTCGGAAGAATCCGGAGACGTCGGGCTCTAAGGCAAGGAAGGAAGCAAAACCACCACCCTGACTGCCAGGAGCACCTGGATATTTGAGGACATCTGAGAGAGGCGTGAGTCCCAGACCCCCAGCATTTAAAAAAAAGGATCCCGTAGGTGGGCTCCAGGAACTGGCCTCCACGGTGAAGACTTCTGAACAGGAAGGCCCCAAAGCACTCACCTTGTGAGGTTGCCCCAAACTAGCCACCCCAGTGAAGCTCACGTGGGGGCTGAGAGAGAGTCTTTGTGTTCCAACCTGACCCCAGCACAAGTCGGTGACTGAGTGCCTCCCATTGAGGGACTCACATGTGTAAAAGAGCCCAGGGAGCAGCAGGGATACAGGAATGAGGGAGCCCAGAAGAGACATAGCCCTCCGAAATGTCAGCTGAGGAGCCTCTACTATGACCCGAACAGATGCCTGAAGCTGTAGATGACTATCCACAGAAGCAGGCAAAGGTGAGACAGTGAGTCCAGAATCCTCCCCACAACATTTATCGCGTGGCCTTTAGCATGGGGGAACTAAACTGGATTCTTTCAGGTCGATGAGCCACCTGAGATCTTGTCAGGTGAAGCACACAACCTGCAGGCGACTCATGCACTGTGCTCCGAAGTGCCCCACAATTAAGAGATCATCTAGATAAGGAATTATCAACCTCTGCTGGTGACGAAGGGAAGCCCCACCGCTGCCAACAAAATTGGAAAAAAAACAGAGTGCCATAACAAGACCGAATGGGAAAGCCCGGTATTAATAATGGCACAGGGAGCCCCCCCTCCATGTATAGGGCAAACCTCAGGAACCGCTGTGGTGAAGGGGGATCGGAACGTGGTAGTATGCGTCATTTTAGGTCCCACCATCCGGATACAGTGTGTGGAAAAGCAGTCTGATTGCGGACGTCAAGATCTCCATTTGAAATGTCCTCTGAACCAGAAGGCCATACAGGCTTGTCAGGTTGATGATTGTCCTGAACTCAAGAACCAGAACAGCGCAGAATAAATCCCATGCCCCTTTTGGCTAGAGGCACCGGTGTAATAACTGCCTTCTACGTCAAGGAGAGTACTTAGACTATCAGAACCCTGCATCATTCTGGGTTGCTGACAGATGTTATTACCAGAGACCCCATAGGGGCCAAAACAATTCCAGCCGCCAACCCCCTGATAATAATTAGAGCCCCCTCACAAGCATATACCCGGGACCAGCTGGGAGAATCGGGAGAGTCTTCCTCCCACCCCAAGTGAGCCATCACGCAGCAGGCTTTTTCTTTTCAAGGAGGACCGTGACCAAGAAGCCTGATGGCCTGGCATTCATATCACACTAAGAGCCTCTGAAATGCCCAGGGGACCTTCGTTTATGCAGGAACGATTGCGGAAGTTGGAAGCAGGAAAAGATGGGAAAAGTGATCTATTTTTTTTTTTTTTTAATACCAGCGTGGTCCAGGAGTTCATCCAAGGGTCACCAAACAGAAAAACCCCTGTACAAGGCAAAGAGCACAATCCTGACCAAGCCGTCAACCATAAGGCACGCCGTGCAGCATTTTAAAAGAAGTAGCCTTCGCCACCAATGTGAGATAGTCAGCGGAAGCGCCTGCCAGAAAGCAGCAGCAGAGTGAACCAAAGGAAAAGGACAAGACCTTCCCCCTTGGTCCATCATCCCTGAACTGTGACTTCAGCTGCTGCAGCCAGATCACAAGAGAGCATGCGACTGACGAGCCTGATAGTGAAGGCCGAACATACTGGCAGTGGCCTCCCAGGAACTTTGCTGGGAGCCAACCACCTCCCCATCCAAGTGACCAGTCAGATGACCTAAAATCTTCCAGGTGAGAGAAGACGTTTTGATGCCTGGTCACTGCTACATCAATCTTGGGGTTTTATCCCATGAACGGGAGCCTCTTTCTCAAGGGGGTATTACATTATTGCCATATAAGAAGAGAACCCTGTTCGTCAGGTGTCTTCCCCCAGTCCATAATAAGAACCAGGACCGTCTGGTGCAAAGAAAAGCAACGTCTCTTGTTATCTGAGAGACCACCACAGCAACTGAAGCAGGACCATGTGTGTCCACCAGCTCCCATGGTAGAGCGGACAGCCTTAATGAAATGGTGCCCTTCTTCGGAACATGGCTTCTCCTCACCACATTCTCTGAGGACTTGGACCCCGAGGAAGAATAATAATAAGAAGAGGAGGATGACGAGGAAGAGAACAAACTACACCCATGCCGTCACTTGTGAGCTTTACGGGTATCATGGTCTGAACAGAGGAAACAATTCCGAGACCTCTTCCACGTTCACCCCCTAGCTATACCCCCTCCTTGTCCGAAGGAATCTGAACTGCTACCAAACTAAATCCCTGAGCTTGCCAATGGGAACCTCCCCCATTATAGTCATAGTAAAACAAAGGGGACAGACATAATCCTCTTCAGCAAGAGGAACCCCGCAGATAGCATAGTCCTTATGCCTCAGTCTGCCATATTTGTACTTGCCATCCCATTCCAAGAAAAAGGAAAATACACATAGCTCAGCACAGGGCACTCACCCGGCTTCAGAGGCTGCCTAGGGTCCAAATCCATGGGGCGGGCTGGCCCAGGTGGCAGGGGGGCAGGTGCCCCCTGGGCTGGTGGTATAGTCCACATTTCGGGCCGCCCCCTACAGAAACGGGCCGCGGGAGTCGGCCGGCGCGGCGATAGCACATGACGCTGGAGGTCCGGGATGAGGTAAGGGCTGTGGCTGGCTGACAGCACCCCCCCCCCCCCCCGTCCTCAAGCCAGGCTGACAGCCCCCCCCCCCGGTCCCCAAGTCAGCTGACAGCACCCCCCCCCCCCCCGGTCCTCAAGTCAGGCTGACAGCACCCCCCCCGGTCCTCAAGTCAGGCTGACAGCACCAGCCCCCCACCCCCACCCCCGCTCCTCAAGACGGGGCCGGCAATGGAAATCTGCCACCCGGGTATAGAGGCTCCAGCCAGCCCCTGATTCTGACCCCTGTCTGGAGGACTTGTGGCATCCACCCTAAATCAGAGTGTCCACTGCCGGTTCTGCCCTCTGTGATGGCAGAGAGCCCTGCTCCATAACCTAGCAGGGTTCTGGTGGCCACCGCTCCCTCCAAAAAGCCTCTGACCCCACCGGCAATCACCCTGTTCCATCCGGACTCAGGATGCTAGTCGCCACCAACTTGGAATCCAGTGCGCATGCCATGCTCGGGGCTGCGTCACTTCCGGTTTTGCCGCCGGACCGGAAGTAGCGGTCTCGCGGCAGGAAATTCAATATTACCGTTGCCCCAATGCTCCAGCAGTGTATTCAGGATCCTCCTTCACCCAGGGCACAGCGCGACAGGGCAGAACCATGCACGCATGTCGCCTGGGCGGTACTGGGGTTGAGACAAAGCCGCTGGTGGCCCTATACCAGACCCCGCGCCCTCCACCACTGAAAGGGATTACCCCGTGGAGGAGCTTCTGCACCCGAGTCCGGAGCCACGGCCAGGTAAGAACCGTCTCTTCCAGTTACTGGGTCAGGCCAGGGAACCTCTTGGGATTCAGAGGTCTCCCGCCTCCAAGACAGGAAACCTAAACTTTTTTATCTCAGAGGTTTCTTGTCTTGGATGGGCAGTCCTCTTTCTCAGGTGGTGCTGTCGTGGCGATGATGGAAAAACCCCATAGCTGACTGGTTTACAGAAATGCTGAACATATGCTGGATGGAAGAGCTGGCAGTCGAGAGCATCGGGTCCATGGACAGATACAATGCCACCTGGGTGGAATAGATTATTTTTAGGGATTCTCCCGACTTTAGTAAACTATTTCTACAGCTGCCTTGTGCCAAGGTCGTATGGCCTAGGCAAGAGGCACAAGAGTTACAGATGTCCCCCACCACCCTTTTCCTTCCCCTTAATTCCTTTTTCCCTCCCTTATTGATGCCCCCATCTCCCACCTTTTAACTCCCTACCCCTACCCCCCTTTTTCCACCCTCTCTCGTCTACCACTGTTGTCCTTTCTCTTTCCCTCCTCTTTATGCTACAAATCTATTTGCCAATACTTTTAAACCTGCAACCCTTTTAGCCATTGGAAGCCTGAGGCTTCCCCTGGACTAACAGTGAATTCTCATGTAACTCACCTGATGGTGCACTGTCCCACTAGAACACCCCCAGGTTATAATGGCTCCAAGTTTGCATTGTCACTTACAATCCTTAGGATACAGAGAGCTTTGGATGCATTGGGATCATCCCCATCCATCCTTCCCTTCTCTTCCTTTCCTTTTTTTCTCATCACCCTTTTCCTTTCACTATTGCATCCTGAAAGAGTTATCTGTTTTTCCCATTGTTACAAATGTATGTCCTTTTATATGCTATTTGGATATCTGGAAATTTGATAACATGTATATGATTGTTATGCTACTTTCTTTACTTAAAGGGAACCAACCATCAAAAAATACCTATCTAACCTCTAAATATCTGTCCCTGGGCCCTAAATGACTATTCTAACCATCCCTGACTGACTAAATCTAACTAACTACAGGCACAATAAATCACTTTTATACTTACCAAATTCTTGTCGCCTGGGCGTTCCTCCAGGGTCTCTGTCAGCGAGGCGGGTCTCTTCGCTGCTGTCCGTCTTCCTTCCAGGGCGGCATCTTCTTCCTATGGATTCAAAATACCCGCCCATTGCGTCCTCGCAATGAGCGGGTCACGTGCTGTAAGCCCCGCGTCACTTCCGCCCGCCGCGTCGCTGGACTGTGACGCGCCCAGGCTGGCTTCAGCATGCCATCTGCGCATGCTCAGAAGCCGGTCTGAGTGCACCAGTGACGCGGCGGGCGGAAGTGACGCGGGGCTTACAGCCTTGACCCGCTCATTGCGAGGACGCAATGGCGGGTATTTTGAATCCATAGGAAGAAGATGCCGCCCTGGAAGGAAGACGGACAGCAGCGAGGAGACCCGCCTCGCTGACAGAGACCCTGGAGGAACGCCCAGGCGACAAGAATTTGGTAAGTATAAAAGTGATTTATTGTGCCTGTAGTTAGTTAGATTTAGTCAGTCAGGGATGGTTAGAATAGTCATTTAGGGCCCCAGGACAGATATTTAGAGGTTAGATAGGTATTTTTTGATGGTTGGTTCCCTTTAATAAAAAGAGATTGAACTAAAAATTTGAAGTGCCTATTTCAAAGGCAATTTTAGAAATGTTACAAAAGGGGAACTACAGTGAGAGAACTTTTTAGTACAGTTCCTGCCCTGTTACATGATGAAGCAGAACTGTACACTGCAGTTATAGGATCTGTAGATCTCTTATAAATTGATAAAATCATAGCTGTGCCTCAGCTCTGACCCCCTCCTCATGGTACAGAGAATTTTCAGTAAGAGCAGAAAGCAGGTGGCGTGTTAGGGGTGTGGATGCTGGGAGCTGCAGGATAATCCTACATTCCAGCCCCCTCACACTTCTGTATAAGGAGGGGGCATGGCTCCCACTACAATCCTGTCCCTGATATACCATCCTATGTGAGAGGTGGGGATCCAGGCTTGAAATAGCAAACGCCACCAAGCAGATACAAATACATGCTGTGAACCTCTGTTCTATGATGATGCATGTGTACTGTTGTTGTGAGGCTAGGAGCACAGGAAAGTATTACATTGATCGATTGAGCTCTGCATGGTCTCCCCTCCCCCATAGGAACATGGTAGCTTCCTATCCCTCCAACTTTCAATGGATCATCATCATCACTCCTCATTGGAATGCAGAATGACCCTGCAGCTCGCAGCATCCATGCCCCTGACACACCTCCACTGCTGCTGCATGAAGCTCTCAGGCTACGCTCACACATGGCGTATTTGTGCAGTGGCACTTTTTGTGCAAAAAAAAAGCGCGACTACATTTACACGCTGCACATTTTCCGGCGCACTTTTCCCGAGCCCCTTTTATAATGTGGCATATGGGAAAAGCGCGCAGAAAAAGGTGCAAAGAATTGACATGTTCATTATTTTTGCGGACGCACTTTGCAGTGAATGCGCATCCGCAAAAAAACACGAAAAAGCACAGCGTGTGAACGCATTTCAGCAAAAGCTATGGAATGCGTTTCCAGAATTGAGTTTCACTGCATTTACGCTTTCGCTCAAAAGCGCTGCGTAAATGCAGGAATACGCAGCAAATAAGCCGTGTGTGAACATTGCCTTAGGCTGAAATTTTATGTCCCATGAGGGAGATCAAAGGAGCAGGTCTGATTTTATTGAATTATAAGCAATCTATATATCCTAGAACTGCAGTGTACAGCTCTGCTTCATCATGTAGCAGGGCAGGAACTGTATTAAAAAAAGTTCTCTCCCCAGAGTTCCCCTTTAAGGGATCTGTCTGTCAGCAGGTTTCTGTCTAATCTGAGAGCTGCGTGATATAGGGGCAGAGAGCCTGATTCCAGTGATGTTTTTTATTATTATTTTTATTTATTTATTTATATAGCACCATTAGTTCCATGAGAAGGGGTTACATACAAATTTATAGATATAGTTTACAGTAAACAAATTAACAATGACACACTGGTACAGAGGGGAGAGGGACCCTGCCCTTGCGGGTTTACATTCTACAGGGTAATGGGGAAGTGGCAAGTAGGTCAGGGGTGCAGCAGATCTGGTGGTGGAGAGGCAGCAGCTTCGGGGATGGTGGGGCAGCAGCTTCGGTGGCGTTGGCTCGGTCATTGCAGGCTGTAAGCTTTCCTGAAGAGATAGGTTTTCAGGTTCCGTCTGAAGGATTCGAGCATGGTGGATAATCTGACGTGTTGGGGCACAGAATTCCAGAGGATGGGGGATATTCGGGAGAAATCTTGGAGGTGGTTGTGTGAGGAACTGATGAGTGTGGAGGAGAGGAGGAGGTCTTGGGAGGATTGAAGATTACGTGAGGGAAGATAGTGGGAGATTAGTTCAGAGATATGAGGAGAAGGTTTATGGATGGGCTTTGTAGGTCAGTGTTAGTAGCTTGAACTGGATTCGTTGGGGAATTGGAAGCCAGTGGAGGGATTTGCAGAGGGGAGATACAGGGGAGTAGCGAGGAGAGAGGTGGATTAGTCGGGCAGCAGAGTTGAGGACAGACTGGAAAGGTGCAAGAGTGTTAGCAGGGAGGCCACAGAGGAGGATGTTGCAGTAGTCAAGTCGGGAGATGATGAAGGCATGTACAAGAATTTTAGTATATAGAGGGCTGAGGAAAGGACGGATTCTGGAAATATTCTTGAGCTGGAGGCAACAGGAGGTGGCAAGAATTTAGATGTGTGGTTTGAAGGACAGGGCAGTCAAGAGTTACTCCAAGGCAGCGAATTTGAGGTGTGCAAGAGAGCATGATGCCATTTACCATAATAGATCAGGTGGTGAAGATGAAAGATGGGATGGAGAAAAAATGATGTGTTCAGTTTTGTCTACGTTGAGTTTTAGGTAGCAAGAGGAGAAGAAAGAGGATATGGCTGACAGACACTCTGGGATTCTGGACAGCAGGGAGTTGACATCTGGGCCAGAGAGGTAGATCTGAGTGTCTTCAGCGTACAGGTGGTACTGGAAGCCATGTGACTATATGAGTTGAGGCCAAGGGTATAGATGGAGAAAAGTAGGGGCCCCAGGACAGAGCCTTGTGGGACTCCAACAGAGAGAGGGCGGGATGTGTAGGTGGTGTGGGAGTGGGAAACCAAAAATGTGCGTGTGGAATGGTATGAGGCAACCCAGGACAGAGGCAAGGTCTTTGATGCCAAGGGAAGAAAGAATCTAAATTAGGAGGGAGTTGTTGATGGTGTCAAAGGCAGAAGACAGGTCTAGAAGGAGGAGGATGGAGAATTGTCTGTTAGCTTTGGCTGTAAGTCATTGGTAATTATGGTTAGGGCAGTTTCGGTGGAGTGGTGGAGCCGGAAACCGGATTGTAGATTGTCAAGGAGAGAGTTGGATGAGAGGTGGGAGGAAAGTTAAGCTTTTATATCATTTCTCCTTGGTGGGGTGAGGTCTGGTTGGCAAGTCCTTTTTGTTTTCCATCTAGAGCGAATTAGACTGAACCTTTGTGCTCTGTATTGTATGTACTGAGAGTAAAAATATCATTTATATCATTCTGCTTTATGGATAAGAAATGTGGATCAAGTGCGTGATTATGGGGGTTGCTTGGGCGTTTGGGAGCTTTATAATGGCTCTTTGGGCTCCCATACATATTAGGTGCATCAGGGTGACAGCATTTGTTAAGGCATAATCAATGACATATCTTTTTTTTATTTTTGATGTAGTCTATAAGTCCTTCTGAAATTCTGCTACTTGTTCCTTATTTGGAACATTTGCTAGTATCTATTACTTTTGTCTTCATTCCTTCACTATTTGTTTTGTTGTTTGTTGTTTCTTGCTCTCTGTCTGAGTCCTTCCTGGTTATATTTGTCCAAGACTACTTTACCTCCATGTCTGAACTACTATATGTTCCCTCAAATTACTGGCTGGTGCACACATCGGTGCCTGCCGTGCTCTTACTATTACTAAATCGCTCGATGCGGGTGCACAATCTCCTTACCTATTGCGCAGATGCGGCGGCCATCTTGCTGCTCCCGCGTCTGAGGCCGCAGGTACACTCCCTGCGCATGCGCCTTTGTTTGCGCATACGTCATGTACACTTTCGCTTGATCAGCACCTGTACTTCCTCCACGCGGTGGCGCCGGAACGTGCTTGGCTGCTGAATAATGACAGGTGACTCATACACTTGCATAATTTATCTGAATATAAAAGCCAGACAGGCAGAACAAGGAGTGCTCCCCTGACGAAGTCATCTATGATGACGAAACGCGTAGGGTGACCCTCCATCTCTACCCACAACTCTGACCCATTCCAGGTCATGGAATGATCCCTTGATCCTGCTTTGATGCACTTTATTCATCTCAGGTTTGAGAATAACTGTATGTGCTTATTGTCTCCAATTTTGGAGCTGTAAAATAAGGTATTTGCCTATGTTCTTGGGAGTATTTTGTATTTCTCCCTGACAGCTCGCCAATAGGTTTATTATGTGAGGATTTTTGATTGTGTTTTCATTGTTTAGGCAGGATTGGATATTGGATCTTTCTGACTGTCATTTGTTGAAGAGGGTAGAATGTATAAAAATATATGTGCAGTCCTGTATAGGTCTCTTTTAATTGTTTTTAATACTGTATCTTCTTGTTTTTGCCTATGGTCTTTATAATAAAGTTTCATGATTATAATATTTTTGTGATCGCCCATTTATACTGGTTAGCTTTCTTCTTCTAATTTAATGTGATTTTCTTGACCAGTGTGGCAGATCCATGATCTTACTAGTGGTGCCTTCGGTTTAAACTCTCTTCAATATTGAATATTGTCAACCTTTTTTGTATAAAAAAGCTTCCCGAGTAGGGCACACTTTTTCACCATTATGGATTTAGACGGCAGAGTACGAGCTCTAACTGAGTCAGCCACTTTCTTTGGAAGTACCTCTGAAGCCCCACCGTCAGGTGCGGATTGGGAGGCTGAGTTTGCGGATGTTACTAAGGCTCTTATAGCCATGCATAAACAATTCACTAGGCTCTGGTATAATGTAAGGAGCCTGGAGGAATACAAGAGACTGGGAATTGTGCCCCGAGGTTTGAGGATACATATATTCCCTGCTTGGGAACCTGACCATGACTTTAAAAATATGTGGGAAACTGGATTGTTCAAATGTTCAGGTGTTTTGATGGATATGTTGTTGCAACACAATTATAAAATAATTGAGGACCTGAAGCAGGACATAAAGAATAAGGAGATTCTTTTGGAGAGGTTTGATTTTCCCACTTTAGTGGAACCCTTTCAAAAAAGATTGAAATCTATTATTGACAAATACCAGGCTGTCATTTTGGGCAATAAGAAACGTAAATACCTCAGGGATAAAACTGACTTCGATAAAGGGAGAGCGTATAGGTGGACGCACACAGGGAACCCACGGGCCCCCAGAGGTGGTGGTAGTGGTGGAGGAGATGGCCCACGACCATTTGGTCCTTTTAAACCAAATAAACCGAAAAAGACAGGTAAACCTAATACACCATCAGAACCCCCCTCTGGTGAGGAAGATGATGATGAGGATTTTTTATCCACTGGCCCAAGCGACCTGGAAGACGCACTCTACGTGGGAGGAGGAAGCGAGGATATAGATGTACCCCTGACAGGGAAATGGAAATTGCCATCGTTCCAACGGAAGAACAGCATCCACAAGAAATAATAGAACGCTCTGAGGTAATGACTGATATGGATAATGTCAATAACTTGCAAATCATTAACCTTTCTTCTTACCAACTTACGGAGACTGAAGTCTCGTTACTGCAAAAGGGCCTATCTTTCTCGCCCACCTTGAATTTGGATAAATTTACTGTAACTAAAGATGTCTATCTCTTCTGTAGGAAACTCGTGTTCAAATTATTATACCATCAACCTTCTTTGATGGATTCAATGACAACCCAGGAAAGACGGGCCTTAGAAGACTTAGCCTCTATAACATCGGAAGAAAATTAAAGTAATACTGGTGATCGTTTCCCACTACGACTCCCATCACAGGCAACTCCACCCTTGTCGGCTTTCCCCCTTATTCAACTGTTTTTTAATCGGGTGATGGAGGAGGTAAGTGCACTGAATGAAACTCCAGGAAGATATCAAAATCTTACTTCATTAGAACAGAAGGCCCTCCATGACCTACAGAATAATAAGGATTTTCTTATTAAGGAAGCTGACAAGGGTGGCAATGTTGTCTTATGGCCAGTCTCACTTTATCTTAGGGAAGCCAAGCGACAACTCACTAATCAACAGAATTATTTGGTATTGCCCTCGGATCCTACCAAGATCTATAAACGTAAGCTGGATGACCTTCTTGCACGAGCCTTCAGCCTGGCACTGATCACAAAAAAAGAGAGGGAGTTCCTAGTAACCAAGCACCCAAAGGTCCCTACCTATTACATGCTGCCTAAGATTCACAAAGACTTACAGGAATCACCAGGTAGGCCAATCATTTCGGGAATTGGGGGTCTATTTGAAAAACCATGTATCTATTTGGATCATTTTCTCCAGCCAATAGCATTAAATCTTAGATCTTACCTGAGAGATTCAACTTTTTTGATGGAAAAACTTGAGCGCCTAGATATACCTCCTGGCACCCTATTGGTTGCCATGGATGTTGAAGCGCTATATACTTCTATGTCTCATGATATTGGTGTAGATGCTGTTGGCTATTTCCTTAATAAGAACTTAACCAGAAATAGATTACATGACTCATTCCTGCTTGATCTGCTTAGGATGGTTCTCGAGAAAAATTATTTTGTGTTCGATAGGGTGTTTTACAACCAGGCCTCAGGGACCGCGATGGGCGCGAGGTGTGCGCCTTCGTACGCTAATGGTTTTCTAGGGTGGTGGGAGGAAACTCTGGTATACCAACAGGAATGTTTCGATGGGTCTGTACTTTATTGGTTCCGATTTATCGATGATATCCTTTTCTTGTGGACAGGGACTGAGGTTGAATGCCAGAGGTTTATCAGCTTCCTGAACATCAATCCTTGGAATATTAGGCTGACATCAGAAATCTCTGCTGTGTCCATGAACTTTCTGGATCTGAAGTTAACCATCGAGAATGGTAAGATCATGTCGACTCTATTCCGCAAAAAGACAGCTTCAAACAGTCTATTGCACTACATGAGCTATCATCCCTCACATTTGCGTAGAAGCATTCCAAAGGGACAATTTTTGCGAGTTCGGCGCAATTGTACAAACATAACGGACTTTGAGAATGAGGCCAGGGATCTGACCAATCGTTTTATTGCCCGTGGATATCCACGTAAGGTGGTATCAGCGGCTTACCAGCACTCCAGGGGCTTGAGTAGAGAAATGGCATTGAAACCCAGAGAGAGAGAGGATGTGGTGACTCTTAACATTGTTACACCGTTCAATAATCAATGGGGTGATATTAGGAAGATACTAGATAACAACTGGAATATATTGACGAGCGATACACGTCTGATACCTTTTCTTCCTAGCAGGCCCAGATTAACTGTGAAAAGAGTCCCCAATCTCAAAGATCTTGTATCAAAAAGCCATTTTATGAGAACAACTCAAAGCATTGGAAGGGGCATTAAGTTAAAGGGGACCTATGCTTGTGGCAATTGTAATGTTTGCCCCTTTATGATATCGACAGATTCCCTTGTGCTCCCTCATTGCTCCTCCCCCATTGGAAGCAGGGCATATTTTAACTGCAGATCCAGGAATCTTGTTTACGGATTAGTGTGTACGTGTCAGAAGATTTACATAGGACAAACGGCACAGGAGCTGAGAAAACGGATCCAGCAACATGTTTCAAACATAAACACGGCAAGAAGGGATCATACGGTGGGCAATGCGCTTACTTCTGTTGCTAGACACTTTTTAGTGAATCACAATAGTAATCCAGCTAATATAAGAGTCATTGGACTACAAGGGATTAGACCATCTATTCGTGGAGGTAACGTTACTTCGGAACTTCTGAAATTGGAGTCCAGATGGATCTATAATCTAAATAGTTTGACACCGGTGGGGCTCAATGAAGAATTACTATATACGGGGTTTTATAAACATATTTGATGTTATTGCAGAAGTTAGTTCTTTTTCTTTGACTAGCTACCTGCAAATCCTTCATTTCTTCTTTGTATAATTGATATATTGTTTCCATAGCTAAAGTTTGGATTTTTCATACCGAATTTACTTACTGGTGCCATTCCAGGTGGAGATGGAGTTGGAAACATCAGAAACATCAATACCTCATAAACTACCATTTCTGGATTGAATTGATGAAGAGTTTCCTTGAGAAGATATGGAATTCTCGGTTCACTATGGACTCATTCAAATAACCCTGAAGGATTCACCCAAAAATTGGGGTTGAACTAGAAATGGATATTATTGTTCCATCTGGCTAATCATATGGATTCATAATTTGCAGGATGCTCTATTGGCTATATTCGAGTTTTTTCAGGATGTCGTTAAATCATTTGCTGTCATTTCTTCAAGACCATACCCTCTGTAAAGCACTTTATTACACTTTTATGCACTTTTGATATACCCTTTGGTATTACAATAAATTATAATGAGCATTGATAACTGTATTGATTCGTCACTACCACACCTCTTGCCACCCCTTCCTCCTCCATCCCCCTTCCCCGCCCCTTTCCCCCCCCCCCTTTTTTTTTTTTTTTTTTTCCAGCTTAAAAACTTTTTTGTATATCTTTATACTTTAGATTCATTAGTGTTGTAATTAATTTAAAAAAACGGGAGCACCGATATGGAGTGGTAGCTCGTCCTAGGGCGTTAATCCTGGGACCTAGTCTGATTGCCGTATCTGGAGTCAGGAAGGAATTTTTTTTCCCCAATGTGGAGCTTAGTGTTGCCACGTGGTTTTTTTTTTTCGACTTCCTCTGGATCAACATGTTAGGCTATGGGTTGAACTAGATGGACTTAAAAGTCTTCCTTCAACCTTAAAAACTATGTTACTATGTTACTAGCAGTCGGGTCAAGGATTGGCTTTTTGAGGATGGGCATGATGGTGGCATGTTTGAAAGCCGAGGGGAAGGTCCCAGAAGATAGTGATAGATTGAAGAGGTGAGTTAGAGCTGGGATGAGCGTGTTAGTGAGGTTGGGGAGGAGGCGAGAAGGGATGGGGTCAAGTACACAGGTGGTGAGGTGTGATTTGGATAGAAGACGAGTAAGTTCTTCTTCAGTGATGTTGGAAAGGGAGGTTATCAGGGAAGGGCAGAGGTCTGGTATATGGAGTGGTTGGGGTGGTGGAACAATAAAGTTTTGCCTTGTTTGGTCAATCTTATTTCTGAAGTATGTGGCGAAGTCCTCAGCAGAGATGAGGGAGGTCGGAGGGGGAAGCGGTGGGCGGAGGGGAAAGTTAAAAGTGCTGAACAGTTGTTTGGGGTTGTAGGATAAGGAAGATAAAAGGTTTGTAAAATAGGTCTGTTTAGCAGAGGTCAGGGCTGATTTGAAGGCAAGTGTAGCTTGTTTGAAAGTTGTGAAGTCATCTGGCATGCATGTTTTCTTCCAACGCCACTCCGCAGCCCTGGACACTTGTCGCAGTTTTTTGTTGTGTCAGGGTTGCCTATTGATTTGCTGCACCATGTTTTGCTTATTAGGTTGTGTTTTGCTATATTAATACAAATGTGTTTTGTCAGCAGGGGGTTATCACTACAGGATTAGGTATCTTGGGCCTCCTGGTTCACCCTTTTTCCCCCCAGCAATTATTAGCAGCTGTCACTATACAATGTACATAGGAAACTGTCAGATGTGGTCAGGATTATACACTGTTCCGAATCTAAAATCTGCAGCATAGAATACTGACCATCATAACGTCTGCACTCAGTAAATTAAATATTATAATAGAAACTGGGTCTCCAACCATAATGCTGCTGTAAGATTCCATATCAAAAACCTGCAGACAGATTCCCTTTCAAAGGTGCTGTCCACACTAGGAAAACTCCCCAATTGTGCCAGCGCTGTTTCAGCGGTATCAACACTTGTGTTCCCGGGGCTAACATGATGTTGTGACATCACGCAACCAACATTCTACTATATAATTGTCTAATGTTCTCTGTCTGTCACGGAAATCGCGCGACAGAGGCCGCTCATTGGTGCAAATAGGTGCGAGAATTCAAAGTTTGAATTTCGCGCCTATTTGCAGCCCGGCGACAGCGGCGCATTAGCGCCGTTGTCGCCGGGATACACGGTGGTCGCAACGGTGGCTCTCCTCACAGCCCCCTTGCTCTTCCGGCCCCCTCCGCTCCGCTAGTCCTGCCTCTCCTGTTCCCCTTCGCTCCTTGCAGCACCCCTTCCTCTGCTCCCCGCAGCCCCTCCGCTCCTCCTGTTCCCCCCATTCCTCAATTCCTCATGCCCCCCGCTCCTCCTGTTCCCCCCGTTCATGTCCCACCGCTCCTCCTGCCCCCCACCCCGGTCATCATGCCTCCCCTACCCCCGCGGCCCCCCTGCTCCTCCACGGTGATAATAAAAATAAAAAAATCCACAGTGAGAATACTCACCCGTCCGCCGGATCGCTCCACCTCCAGCTTCTAGAGGGCTTGAGGACCTCTCGTTGCCTGGGAAACCGATCAGCTGATTCCCCCCCCCACTCGGCACCCTCCTGCCCCCCCGGCAGTTAGCGGTCATGTGACCGATCAGCTGATCGGTCTCCCAGGCAACGACAGGTCCTAAAGGCCTGTAGGACCTAGAACACGGAGGTGGAGCGAGCCGGCGGACAGGTGAGCATCCTCACTGAGGATTTTTTTTTACTTTTACTGTGGAGGAGCAGGGGCCGCGGGGAGCGGAGTATCGCCATATACCTTAGTGGTGCTATACATGTACTGTAATGTACCGCCATATCCAGGGGCTGGCTGGAGCCTCTATACCCGGGTGGCAGATTTCCATTGCCGGCCCCGACTTGAGGAGCGGGGGGGGGGGTGCTGTCACCCTGACTTGAGGACCGGGGGGGGGGGGGGTGCTGTCAGCCTGACTTGAGGACCGGGGGGGGTGCTGTCAGCCAGCCACAGCCCTTACCTCATCCCGGACCTCCAGCGTCATGTGCTATCGCCGCGCCGGCCGACTCCCGACTCCCGCGGCCCGTTTCTGTAGGGGGCGGCCCGAAATGTGGACTATACCACCAGCCCAGGGGGCACCTGCCCCCCTGCCACCTGGGCCAGCCCGCCCCTGGCCATATACTATAGTGCTGCTATACATTTACTGTAATGTACCGCCATAAACCATAGCGCTGCAATACATGTAATGTACTGCCATATACTATAGTGCTGCTATACATGTGCTGTAATGTACCACCATATACCATAGCACTGATATATATATATATATATATATATATATAGTTCACTCACGTTGACTGAACAAGTTCTGTCAGTCACAGCATGTCAACTACATGCATATTCTAGAATACCCGATGCGTTAGAATCGGGCCACCATCTAGTGTCTTATAAACGTTTTTAGTCCATCTTTATCTGCAGCATTCAACTGGAAGTAGGCGTTTAATTCTTGTTAACTTAAGTCATTTGTCTTAACGCAGGGAGACAGAGCTGGTAGTGACTGGACGTGGGGCTGGTATGACTTCACAATGTGACATGTGCCCTGGCAATTCCAGACACCAAAGGAACAGCACTTGAATGGGAGGAGAGTATAGGCTTTTTTTTTTTCCTAGGGGACATTTGATAGAAGGGGGTTGTCCTAGTAGTAGGCAACCCCTTGAAAGGGACACAGCCAAGTTTTACATTTTACTTTTTCTCTCCCCTTTTTCAAAGAGCCACAAACCATATGCTTTTTTTTTCCATTAAATTTTTATTAAACTTTTATCCATGTACATAAACATATAACATGGGGGTACCAAGTCACAGTGGGGAAACCGCCCCTAATAACAGACCCCCAATAAAAGAGCAAAGAAGACATGCGGACAAAAAGTGGGGATGGGAGAGAGAAGGAAGAGCGAAGGAAGAGGGGAGGGAAAATAAGCTGGGAGAGGGAGGGGGGGAATTAGACAAAGAGCCACCATGTAAGTCGTGACCTACAAAGAATATGCCATAGCCACGTGAGGATCTAAAGTAGCGTTTAGTTACTAGGAACTGGGGAAGCCAAAGGGTGCGATGCCCAAATGTGCCAGTCCTCAATTGGCTTGCGTTTGTGCTCTAGCTCCAAAGCAAGGTAATATTCATTTTGGAAGATAAAGTTTATTTTTTGAGCTACGCCAGAGATCGGGGGAGGCGAGGTGACGGAGTATAGGAGGATAACCGTCAATGCCGATATTTAAAATAGCCAGTTTGGGGGACAAGATCTCATTCACTCCAGAAATTGATCTTAGCAAGCATGCAATCAGAACCCATTGAGCCTTCTCCGCCTTTTCCAACACATAGGGGACAGGTCTGTCCCAAAATGTGAGATACAGGTGTAAAATACCACCTGTGGTGAATCTTTTTGAGGTTCTCAATATGGTTAACACACCTTGTTGCCTTTCTCATTAAAATGACAGCAGCGTACCAGTCATCCAACGATGTAGAGAACCCCAAATCCTCCTCCCAGCGAAGCATGTAGTCTATCTTTCCCACGTTCTGAAGTCCCACTAGGTCTTGATAAATTCCCTTACACACCTTGGGGTCTGATAAGATACATTTTTTCAGAGCTGAGGATGGTACCTGGGCAGTTGTTGAAGCATTCAGATATGTGCCAGAACTCAAAAAATGTTGCGCCTGAAAAAAACTGTAGGAAGGTTGAATGGC
This sequence comes from Allobates femoralis, assembly GCA_033576535.1. NCBI lineage: Eukaryota > Metazoa > Chordata > Amphibia > Anura > Aromobatidae > Allobates > Allobates femoralis. The sequence goes on from JARQOC010000003.1 coordinate 431,955,993, forward strand.
CCCCGGAAATTTATGGCAGAATTTTTCAAAGGTTAGGCGCACGCCCCCCTTCAGCAGGTCACCTACCCCCTTCAATCCGAGTTCCTCCCATGGTTTTACAGTTAGGGAAGGAATATGACACTGGAGAGCCCTGAGGGGGACGAGCTCCGGGGGCAGAGCTGTCCATTCCCACGGGGAGCCCCTCCAGCAGGACAGCAGTGCCCGCATAGTTCCCAGCGGGTAGGGGGGGGACCAGTCCAGAGATTCAGATGCCAACAACTGGCGGAGAGACCCCCCTTCCCAGGAAGAAATGCGCTTCAATCTGGATCCACCCCAAATGTGGGGGAGGAAGTCCATCAGGACTTGGCCTCTTCTAATATTAGGGCTTTGTGATAGGCCAACAATTTTGGACCTCCCATTCCTCCCCGGTCCAATGGCAAGTAGAGGACCCACCTAGAGACCCGGGGGTTTTACCCGCCCATATATATCTGTTAAATAACCTCTGAATTTTATCAATAAGTGAACCCGGGAGATTTATGGGAACACATCTAAAAAATGTATATAATCTTAAGAAGGAAGATCATCTTTAGTGCATGAAGTCTCGCCATCCACGAGAGAGACCCCAAGGGGTGGGACTCCATTTCCTTTACCAAGGCTAAATGAAGTTTCTTTATATTACTGGAAGCCAGCTGCTTTGAGGGGCACAAAAATATACCTAAGTAAGGAACTCCCTCCGGGGCCCAAGCGAATGGGAAGAGTCCACTATATTCATCTATGGAATGTTGCGGAACATTAATAGGCAAAATGACTGATTTTGAAGCGTTCAATTTATAAAATTATACGTTGGAGAATACCGCTAACAGTTCTATTACCGAGGGGAGGAATCGGGATGGGTCAATGCAAGAAATAATAATGTCATCTGCGTATAAACTGATTTTATGTTTGCAGCCTAGTTGAATTCCCAAGATATCTGGGTGTGCTCGGACCGAGGCAGCCAAGGGCTCCACCGCCAGGGCAAGAATAACCAGTGACAGGGGGCAGCCCTGGCGAGTGCCGTTGGGTTTCCTGTCACCTGTCTTTTCGATTACCAAGGATAGGACCCTGGCGTTAGGGCGGGAATACAATGACAGCACCGCCGATAGAATAGGGCCAGAGAGTCCAAATTTTCGCAGAAAGGCTTCCAGGTATCCCCAGTACACCCTGTCAAACGCCTTCTCAATATCCAGCAACAGGAATACACCAGGGACCCCCTTGAGCTCCGCAGCCGCGATGAGGTCCATCATACGCCTAGCCCCGACCTTCACCTGTCTACCTGTCACAAAGCCCACTTGGTCTGGGTCTACTAGGTCCGGCACCACCTCTGCTAACCGCTAAGAGTTTCGCTAAAATTTTGAGGTCGCAGTTGAGGAGGGATATATGGGACGATAATTACCCGGGGCATCCTGTGGTTTGCCCGGCTTGGGAATCGTTATTATGGTGGCCTCTAGACTCAGAGGGTCAATCGAACCCGTTTTCTGCCAATGGAGGAATGTCCTGGAGAGTAGAGGGGCAAGCCCCCGAGAGAAAGTTCTTCAATACTCATAAGGCAGGCCACGGGGCCCAGCGCAGAGTGACGTTTTGAGGAGGCTATCACTCTCTGCACCTCCTGTGGCGAGAAGGGAAGATTAAGTCTCTCCAACTGCCCCTTTGATACGTTGGGGAGATCCTGTTTCCCCAAGAACCGCCCAATCCCCTCCGAGGACGGCTGAGGGGTAACAGGATCATCTTTGAAATTATATAGCCGGGAATAATAGTGTGCAAATAAAGCCGCAATGTCTATCGGGTTTTTCACCACAGATCCGGCCTCATCCATCATGGAGTCAATTAGGTTTTTAACTTCCCTCTTTTTTACCCGTTTTGCTGGGATGGCTCCAGCTCTATCTCCGGAGGCGTACGACGTCAGTTTGAAGCGGCGCAGATATTTTTCATGTTGAAGTAAGAGGAAACTACGCAGTTGAAGCCTCACCTCCTGAATCAAGGAGGCGCCTCTGTGTGATGGGGTGACTTTGTTCGCCTCCTCCAACTCCTGGAGGCGACAAAGAAGCTCCGCCCTCTGCGCATCTCCCGCCTTCCTCAGTTGGGTGGCTTTTTGTAACAAAATACCTCTAATGAAGGCTTTATGTGAGGCCCACAAAATGTCATCCACCACTTCCCCATTGTCGTTGTCCATAAAAAAATTAAGAAGTTGTGTTTCCACTTCTCTCACCACTATCGGGATAGTTAACAGAGCGTTGTTAAGGCGCCACGATCTCGGGGGATCGCTCGGGGTCACAGGACTATCTCAAGGGACACCGGGGCATGGTCAGACCAGGTAATCAGTCCAACGTCCGCACAGACACAGCCCGGGAGAGCAGCATCATTCACTAGAAAGTAATCTATCCTCGAATACGATCCGTGCCTGTGCGAGAAGGAGTAATCCCTTTCCGCTGCGTGCATGTACCTCCACACGTCGTTTAGGTGAAGCTCACGGCACGTGGAGCCCATTTCTCGTGCACCCCGGGAGAACAGCCAAGGAGTCTGTTCTGGACTAAATTGAAGTCTCCGCAAGCTATCATAGACCCCCGAGCACGATCCACCACAGACTCCAGGAAGGGGCGCAGAAACCTCAACTACTGTCCTTCATTGGGTGCGTAGACGTTGGCCAGCGTCACCACCGCCCTTGCAAGACAACAAGTTAATACAATAGGTCTGCCCCTGGGTCCACTAGTAAATCCAATAACTTGAAAGGAATGGAACTCCTGACCATAATACACATGCCTGCCTTTTTCTTTATATTATTAGAATGAATATATGGGGAAAAGAAAGGTTATGCAGCCTATAGTTATCCTCCTTTAAAAGGTGGGTCTCTGGATGCAAACCACCTCCGCCTTGGCTTTAAACACTTCCATCCAGAAGAACGACCTCTTAGCAGGAGAGTTCGAACCCCGAACATTAAAATGATAGGTTGCGATGAGTGTGAAGATTCTAAGTAGGAATATAAATCACACTCATGATGGCTCAAGGGGGAAGGAGAGGGGGCAGCAGCAGGGAAAGAGAGAAACATTAGAAAAAAGTAAGACAAATAGGTAGAGAAAAAATATCAGAACACGTAACATGTATGTAAACAAAAATATGGTCATAACCACACTGAGGAATAAGACCGCCTCCACACAACAACCCAGTGGGAGGATTACCAGGCTAATTACAGCCTTGGTGCAGGAATAAGAGAAAGGGGAAGTCCAGGGCTCCCCAGGTAAGTCAAGGCACTCCTCCCCCTCCTCTTTACTGCTTTTTCGGGAGTGACAGAGAGAGTCCCGACCCGGATCATCTAGTAGAGTTGTGGAGCCTCAGCCAACTCTTTCCCAGTTTGATTGTATTGTTGTGCCCTTATCCCGAGGGCTCGAACCAGGAGAGGTTCTGTCAAGTCCCGGAGCCAGGCCCCAAGCTGTTAGTGCTTTCCTCAGTTGCCTGGGCGAGGTAAAAACATGGGAAGATCCTTTGTATCTGAATTTCACCTTTACAGGAGAACCCCAACTGTACAAGATACTGTTTTCTCGCAACGTCTTACAAAATGGGGCAAACTCTCTCCTTCTTGCAAGGGTCCCTGGGGAGAGGTCCGGAAACACAGCAAGTCTTGAATAAGGGGATGGGAGGTCGGGGGAAAGTCTCGTGGCCTGCAGAAGCGACTCTCTGACAGAGGGGTAGATAGACAAATCAGGACATCTCTGGGCAGGGACTTCTTTATATGAGCAGGTTTAGGGATCCTATGTATACGAGAAAATCCCAGGTTCTCCGAGGGGGTGTCTGGCAGGACCAGCTTCATAAAAGAGGTAACTGCCTCGCAAATCCTCCTCTCCCTCTGCCTCTGCAATTCCCCTGATGCGTATATTGCTGCTCTTCAGTTTGTCCTCTAGATCACATACTTTGAGCTGCATCTGCTTCTAATCTCCTTCCATCGCAGCGTAGTCATCGGCCAGGGTGTTGTGGGCCGTGGCATACTCAGCCATCTTAGTTTCAATTCCTGCTATGTCCGCTCTTATCTCTGCCAGCAGACCCCTGAAGTCCTCCTGCAAGGACCTCCTAAGTGGGTAAGTGGGGCTTCCTCCTCCTCCTTTCCAGAACGCTCCAAGGGGCTGCGAGAAGTGTGAGCAGATGCAGCTGATGAGTGGGAAGGAGCCGGCGCCATCTTAGCCGCGGCGATGCTGGGCGGCCTCTCTGCTGCAAAATAGTCTGTGAGCTTCTGCACCTCTCCCCTCTTCCTGGATGAGGCCCTCGGCATCCTCCAGAAGGCAACCCGCGCTCAGGGACCGGGCAGAAGACGGCGGGCGCAGTTAGAATTGCTGCTTATTCAGGTCTGGGTGCAGGAGCTCCTCAATAAAGCGTCCTGCACCATTAGCCTCCATGCCACGCCCCCCCCCAACCATATTTCTCTGTCAATGTGTGTGAGGACTTATTTTTGTGGGATGACTTGTTATGAATTACACCAATTTGTTTTACTATATAGGTTAAGGTAAGATGACAAAAAAAACCAAAGTGCAAATGTAAAAAAAAAAAAAGTTGTAATTGTGGCATTTAAATGCTGTTGTCAAATGGTCAACAGTGGCATTTAAGAGGTTAACAGCAACGATCAATTTCAGTGCTGAGTGCTGCTGATAAAGACAGATGCAAGCTATTTCATGTAGACTCCAGTGAGCTCAGCTACTGAGCCCAATCCACACACCTTGAAACACTCCATCTATTATATAAAAGCCGAAGTCACTTCCGTCTTCAAGGCACAAAAATGACGTCACAGACGGAAGTGGCTTGGGCACTCTACACCCGCTCAGGGTGGACCAAGCGGAGCCACTTACGGCCGCCCCTACACTGCCTTAAACACCCACACATCATGGGTGGGAGACGACCGGCAATAGCCGGTCGTCTCCTGCCCGCCACACACCACTTCGGGTGATGACCGGCATTACATCCGGGCCCGGCTGCTTTCCCAAGTGCAGGCTCCTCCCCCTCACTTCCGGCGCCTGGGGCTGCGCAATGGCGGCCGCACGGACCGCTCCTGCACTGCCACCAGCCTCCGGGGCTCAGCCCTCTGCCGGACGGCAGGAGGCCAAGTGGCCCCGGCGATACGGACACCGGTGCTGTGCACCCGACACCGACGGAGAGAGGTATGCAGCCTCTAGGAGGAGGAGAGGTGGCCTGATGTTGCCGCTTCAGCCACCTGTCCTCACCCCTCCAGCCGCCTGTACTCTCGGCGACCCACAGCCGCCTCTGTACTCTCGGCGACCCACAGAGCCGCCTCTGTACTCTCGGCGACCCACAGAGCCGCCTCTGTACTCTCGGCGACCCACAGAGCCGCCACTGTACTCTCTGCTACCCACAGAGCCGCCTCTGTACTCTCTGCTACCCACAGAGCCGCCTCTGTACTCTCTGCTACCCACAGAGCCGCCTCTGTACTCTCTGCTACCCACAGAGCCGCCTCTGTACTCTCTGCTACCCACAGAGCCGCCTCTGTACTCTCTGCTACCCACAGAGCCGCCTCTGTACTCTCGCTACCCACAGAGCCGCCTCTGTACTCTCTGCTACCCACAGAGCCGCCTCTGTACTCTCTGCTACCCACAGAGCCGCCTCTGTACTCTCTGCTACCCACAGAGCCGCCTCTGTACTCTCTGCTACCCACAGAGCCGCCTCTGTACTCTCTGCTACCAACAGAGATGCCTCTGTACTCTCTGCTACCCACAGAGCCGCCTCTGTACTCTCTGCTACCCACAGAGCCGCCTCTGTACTCTCTGCTAACCACAGAGCCGCCTCTATACTCTGCTAACCACAGAGCCGCTACTCTCTACCACAGAGCCGCCTCTGTACTCTGCTAACCACAGAGCCGCTCTTACTCTTACACAGAGCCCTCTATACTCTCTCACAGACCTCCTGCTAACTCTCTAACACAGAGCCTCCTCGTCCCAGAGCCGCCTCTATACTCTCCGCTAACCACAGAGCCGCCTCTATACTCTGCTAACCACAGAGCCGCCTCTATACTCTGCTAACCACAGAGCCGCCTCTATACTCTGCTAACCACAGAGCCGCCTCTATACTCTGCTAACCACAGAGCCGCCTCTTACTCTGCTAACCACAGAGCCGCCTCTTATCTCTGCTAACCACAGAGCCGCCTTATACTCTGCTAACCACAGAGCCGCCTCTATACTCTGCTAACCACAGAGCCGCCTCTATACTCTGCTAACCACAGAGCCGCCTCTATACTCTGCTAACCACAGAGCCGCCTCTATACTCTGCTAACCACAGAGCCGCCTCTATACTCTGCTAACCACAGAGCCGCCTCTATACTCTGCTAACCACAGAGCCGCCTCTATACTCTGCTAACCACAGAGCCGCCTCTATACTCTGCTACCACAGAGCCGCTCTATACTCTGCTAACCACAGAGCCGCCTCTATACTCTGCTAACCACAGAGCCCCATCTATACTCTGCTAACCAGAGTGCCGCTTATACTCTGCTAACTAACAGAGCGCCATCTATACTCGTAACCACAGAGCCCGTATACCTGTAACATAGGCTAAATACCGATTCTTTAGAATCGGGCCGCCATTAGTGACCTATATTTGCAAAGGGGTTAATGGTTTGTCACTAGGCTTTAAATAAAAATAAGTTAATAGCAGGAAATATTTCCAGGACATTATGTATAACGAATACATTACAATGTTTAAGCGCGTACTGTAACAAAGTCTAACAATTCACAAAATAGAGAATTCAGACAAGTGAAACTTTATAATTTGCTTGAAGTTTTCCTTTAATACAAGTGTATTATGTATTAACCACACATGTACAATGTTAATTTTACAGCACTTGATTTCTTTTAACCATTATATAGGGTCAGTATAGACAAATTTTTATTTTATAGATTCGCAGTATTATTGAATACTTTTATAATTAATTAGTCCCTTAATTCAGAATTACCGAGACTGAAATACTGTGTTTGGTAGTGCTGCTAAAGGTTTCAGGGCTACAGGTAATATCAGCTCACACCTAGATCATGTTCCATCCAGTCTCAAGGCCACCAACAGGTCATGTTTTCGGATTTCCTTACATTAGACATATGAGGAATTATCACCTATGCAATCTAAGGAAATCCTGAAAATACCTGTTGGTGTGCCTTGAGGACTGGAGTTGGAAACACTGCCTAGATCACCCAAGTGCTTTTCTGGTGCATTGTAGTAAAGAAATCCCACAGGGTCATTAGTACATGAAGTAATAGACATTTTGGAGGGCAGTATCAAAATGCTTTAGGTGTTACAACCAAGGGGATCTGAAAACCAATATATGGAATTGAAATCAAGTAGAGCAAACACTAAAAACAGATTTATCATTTTCTTTTCCATCATTCAAACAAAAATGTCACATGTCCCAGAACCATAATTTACTTTACATTGAGATAGAAATAGTCAATCCCAGACATTCTTCCCATCATTGACTCATAACTTAATGCAGTGTAGCCAAATCTAATAGTCCTGACAGTAAGGCTACAGGTTTGCTGGCCCTCTTCACCCCATCTTTGGTTTAAGTGGGGCAGTAAGTCAAAGTCAATTAAGGAGTCCAAAGCACAAACTGAAGAATAATGGCACTGGTTTAAAATGTCTTTTTGTGTCAGACACCCCATTAGGAACAGCAAAATACAAGCCCAGTTGAAAAACATTTTCAGCAGCAAACGCAGACGGGGGATGTGTGTGTGTATGTCAGGGGGAGGACGCTCTGCGTGTGTACTGCACTCTGTATCTGGTGACCGTCATGCCATGAACCTCGGACACCTCACACACAGTCTTGCAGGGAACCATCTCTTCATCATCTTCACCAGTCAACCAGTCCTTGTACCAGTTCAGCTGCTCGCGGACTGACGTTCTCCTGGAGCCAATTGTTGTGCCATGCAGCAAATTTCTCATGGTGCTTCTGGAAGACCATCGGCTGGAACTATACGAGAAAGGATAAATATATGCAGTTAGTAACTTGTAGCAATATTGCAAGGAGGATATAAATGTCCTCTATTAGTACAAGCCATAAGACAAAGCTAAAGTGACAAACAAAGCAATTAGAAGTCCTTTTACTAGCCTGGATTCACAGTTTCTTGGGTGGAGTTTCCAGGTTTTGTTTTATAAACACTGCTGCCGAATGGTCTTTTAACCCCTTCCTGACATTCACTATACACCCAGTGTGGCACAAATTGGGAGCTGGCTTACAGGCTGAGTTTACCACATGTAGGCAGAAAATGGCTGTGTGTACAGCCAGGATGTGCCACTAACAGCAGCATCTCCGCCAGAGAATATGAGTAATCTGTTATATGGCGGAGTTAATAGCAGGGCCCTGATGGGTTGTATATCAGCTAGGAGTCTGCCATTATGGAGTCTCATTAAAGGTAGCTTGTGGCTCAGCTTCTAACACAGGCATGCTGAAGTGAACATAGCAAACGGTCCAATGTTCCCAGGCTCATTTCCCCTAAAGGGACCAACAAAGTAAAAAAAAAAGGATTTTTAATTTAAAAAATGAGGACAAAATATTCAAATCACATCCGATTTTTTTATATTACAATAAAAAAGTTGCACAAGTTTGACATTGCTATAATTTTAACAACATGGTGCCAGGTCATTTTTACCTAATATGTGCTGTAAGAACAATTCCACCAAAAAACTGTTAGGCTACATTCACATGATGCGTAATTGCACCATTACTGTAGCGTTTTCAGCAGACCCTCTATTTGCAGTGGATTGCAGTGATGTTGTCTGTCCCAGCCAAGTCAATGCATTTCATTATTTGTCATTCACATGCTGCAAAAGTAACATGTCCATCATCTGGTGTTATTTGCCTGTGCTTTTTACTCACCTTGCCACGCTCCCCCGGTGATCTCCACTTATACCAAGGCTGCAGGACCTGTGAGAGGACCTGGCACAGTACCATGTGACATAACCAGTCACATGACCAGGCCGCAGGGTTCTAGAGGCAGGGACACTGTGGCCTCCGGGGATGAGAGGAAACTCGGGGATCAACGGGGAAGCGCGTCAAGGTGAGGAAAAGCGCAGCAGCATTCACACACAGAAGGCTGCGCTTTGTGAGGATCCGTTCTTGGTGCAGTTTCAACGCTAAAAACGGATTCTTACAAAATGCAACAAACAACACTGTGTGAATGTAGCCTTAGGGCTGAGTGGCCATGATGAGAGTTGCCAACGTTTGGATGCTGTGCTGTACAGTACAAGCACACCGAATGGATTTTTATAAATCTCATGCCCACTGTGCTTCTCATGTCCGCAGTGTGAACTGACATATGGCGCGGCTTCCCAAGCTTCAACATATCCATTTATGCTTTGGAGATGTAAGTATTCTCTGCAAAAAAAAACACAGCGAAAATACACTGCACTCAAAATCGTGAACATGGACATGGTGTTCTCCTGCATCCAGAAGGTAAAGTCTCCTGATCGTGAGCACACAGAATTGTGTTCTCCACCCCCACCCACCATTTCACCAAACGTCAAATTTTATTTTTGCATTTTCCAGTACACTATATGGTAAAATGAATGGTGTAATGCAAAATTATGATTCACCCCTCAAAAAACAAGCCCCCATGTGGCTATGGGAAAATATTAGTTATGGTTCTTAAAGGTGAACTCTGGGGAGATAAAAAAAAAATATGTTGTATAGTCCCCTGCACTCCTAGACTATTATGTTAAGCTGCCTGTTACACTTGTATAATGTTTAGAATATAAATCATTTATTTAGTAACTGCGCCTTACCAGTCACTACTCCCAGAGGGGACAATACCTGAGTGAGCCGCTCTCCCCTCTCCCTTTCAGAAAGCATCAGCACCATCCGACACTTCCTCATTTCTCATTTAATCAAGCAGGCATGACATCACAACAAGTCCTACACTTAGCTGGAGTCTGGAGATCTCCTTTTGTACAGAGAACAGGATGGGAGACCTGTGTCGATAGGACATGCTTTCACATCACGTCCATGTGATTGTAGGACAGCGTTTGTTCTCAGAGTAGAAACTCAATGCAGAGTGAAGGGGGAGAGATGCTCAATCAGGAGTAATGTGTTGATTCCAATAGGCGTGGTGACTGGTAAGCAGCAGTTAGTGAATAACTGATTTATATTGATTCTAAATATTATACAAATGTACCAGGCAGCTCAGCATTATAGTTATCAGTGCAAGGACCATACAATTTTTTTTTTTCTCCTTGGAGTTACCCTTAACAAGCCGAGAATAAGAAAAAAATGCAAGAACAGAGACTGTAAAGGGATTAGTCTATAGTAAAATAATGCCTAATTATTTTAAACCCCTATTTATGTTTTTTTGAGAGCTCTGCAGATTCACATTTAATAAGAAAAAAAAAAAAAAAGTATTGCAAACTGACAGCAATTCTTAACCTGATCACCAAAACCATCAGCATCATATTTTGTAGCTGTAATATATAAGCCCCATAGCATGAAAGACCAGCCTAAGGGAGGTATGTTGCTTCATATTACACTTCACGAGGAGACAAATTGTATAAGGATGTACCTGTTTGAAAGCAAAGACACTAAAATTACAAGCTGCTTTCTACAAACACACTGACAAAATGTTTGTTTCTTTTCTTCACTTTATCATTTAGTTCCCCTAGAGCAGTGATGGCGAACCTATGGCACGCGTGCCAGGGGTGGCACGCAGAGCCGCTTCCCCTGGCACGCGGCCTCGCCACTACACTGCCGCTTTGATCTGCCGGCGCGCGTCGCGGTGCCGGCAGATCAAAGCTGTGTCGGAGCAGAGGAAACATTTCTCCTCTCTCTGACACTCTGCCTAGCCCCGCCCTCCCGGCCAGCGTCATGTGACAGCGGTCATGTGACGCGCCCGGCGTCACGTGACCGCATTCAGCGCGGGTCGGGAGGAGAAGACACAGCAGAAGAGGAAACTGCAGCAGGAAGGTGAGTATGACTTTTTTTTTTCTATTTACAGCAGGATGGAGCATTGCTAAGGGGGCTGATGGGGCATTACTAAGGGGGCTGATGGGGCATTACTAAGGGGGCTAATGGGGCATTGCTAAGGGGGCTGATGGAGCATTGCTAAGGGGGCTGATAGAGCATTGCTAAGGGGGCTGATGGGGCATTGCTAAGGGGGCTGATGGGCATTGCTAAGGGGGCTGATGGAGCATTGCTAAGGGGGCTGATGGAGCATTGCTAAGGGGGCTGATGGGGCATTACTAAGGGGGCTGATGGGGCATTACTAAGGGGGCTGATGGGGCATTGCTAAGGGGGCTGATGGGGCATTACGAAGGGGGCAGGATGGGGCATTGCTAAGGGGGCTGATGGGGCATTACTAAGGGGGCAGGATGGGGCATTGCTAAGGGGGCTGATGGGCATTGCTAAGGGGGCTGATGGGGCATTGCTAAGGGGGCTGATGGGGCATTGCTAAGGGGGCTGATGGGGCATTGCTAAGGGGGCTGATGGGGCATTACTAAGGGGGCTGATGGGGCATTACTAAGGGGGCAGGATGGGGCATTACTAAGGGGGCAGGATGGGGCATTGCTAAGGGGGCTGATGGGGCATTGCTAAGGGGGCTGATGGAGTATTGCTAAGGGGGCTGATGGGGCATTGCTAAGGGGGCTGATGGAGCATTACTAAGGGGGCTGATGGGGCATTGCTAAGGGGGCTGATGGGGCATTACTAAGGGGGCAGGATGGGGCATATTACTCTGCTGGGGGCAGGATGGGGCATTACTAAGGGGGCAGGATGGGGCATATTACTCTGCTGGGGGCAGGATGGGGCATTACTAAGGGGGGCAGGATGGGGCATATTACTGTGCTGGGGGCAGGATGGGGCAATAGTAACAGGGGGCAGGATTTGGCATATTATGTGATGGGGCATATTATTATGTGATGGGGGCTGATGGGGCATATTATTATGTGATGGGGGCTGATGGGGCATATTATTATGTGATGGGGGCTGATGGGGCATATTATTATGTGATGGGGGCTGATGGGGCATATTGTTATGTGATGGGGCTGATGGGGCATATTATTATGTAATGGGGCTGATGGGGCATATTATTATGTAATGGGGCTGATGGGGCATATTACTATGTGATGTGGGCAGGATGTGGCAGATTAATATGTGATGGGGGCAAGGATGGGGCAGATTACTATGTGATGGGGTCAAGGATAGGGCAATACTACCAGGGGGCAAGATGGGGCATATTACTATGTGATGGGGACAAGGATGGGGCACATTACTGCTGGATGGGGCATATTACTGCAAAGAAATAAGGATGGGGCATATTAATGGCAAGTGGACAAGGATGAAACACATCACTGCAGAATGGGGCATATTACTTCAAGGGGACACAGATGGGGCATATTACTGCAAGGAGAGAAGGATAGGGCATTACTGCAGGATGGGGCATATTACTGCAAGGGGACAAGAATGTGGCATATTACTGCAGGATGGGGCATATTGCTGCAAGGGGACAAGGATAGGGCATTACAGCAGGATGGGGCATTACTACATGATAGGGGCAGGATGGGGACATTACCACAAGGGACAAGGATGGGATTATATATCAAGCTAGGAGTCTGCATTCTGGAGTCTCATTAGAACGGTAGCTTGTGGTCGTTTTAACAAGGATGGAAGTGAACATAGCAAAACAGGTCCAATGTTCCAAGCTCATTTCTAAAGGGACCTAAATCAAGTAAAAAAAAATGGGATCTTTAATTTAAAAAATGAGGAAAGAAATATTAAAATCACATCCGATGTTTTTTATATTAATATAAGAAAGTTGAAAAGTTTGACATTGTATAATTGAAAAAACTGGTGAGGGTCATTTTTACATAATATGTGCTGTATGACAATTACTCACAATAAAATTGTTGGGAATACATTCACAGATGCGTAATTGCAAATTACTGTAGCGTTTTCAGCGACCCTCTATTGCAGTGGATTGCAGTGATGTTGTCTGATCTCAGCCAGTCAATTGCAATTTCATTATTTGTACTTACACATGCTGCGACAAAGAACTTGTCCATCATCTGGTGTTATTGCTGTGTTTTCTCTCACCTTGGCCACGCTCGGTGAATTATTTATACCAGGCTGCAGGACTGTGAGAGACTGGACGAGTAGCAATGTGAAAAACAGTCACATGACAAGGCGTCAGTTCTAGAGGCAGGGGGACACTGTTGGCAAGGGGTGATGAGGCAACTCCGGGGATCAACGGGAAAGAGCGGCAAGGTGAGGAAAAGCGCAGCTGCTATTTCACACACAGAGGCTGCGCGTCTTTCTGAGGATGTTCTTGGTGCAGTTTCAAAAACGCTAAAACGGATTCTTACAAAATGCAACAAACAGCACTCACTTGTTGTGAATGTAGCCTTAGGCTGAGTGGCATGAAGAGAGGTTGCCAACGGTTTGGATGTGTGTGTACAGTACAAGACCCGAATGGGATTTTTATAAATTCATGCCACTGTGCTCTCATGTCTCGCAGTGTGAAATGACTATCGGCGCGGTTCTCCATAGCTTCACATATCCATTTAGCTTTTGGAGATGTAAGTATTCTTGCATAAAAACTAACACACGAAAATACCACTGCACGCAAAATCGTGGAACATGGGTGGTGTTCTCTGCATCCAGAGTAAAGTCTCTGATGTGCGACACAGATATGTGTTCTCCACCCCCCCCCCACATTTCACAAACGTCTCAATTTTATTTTGTCATTTTCCCAGTACACTATATGGTTACAATGACTGGTGTAATGCTCAATAATTATGATTCACCTCAAATAACTAAGCCATGTGGGGCTTATGGGAAAATATTAGTTATGGTGCGTAAGGTGAATTGGGAGATGAAAACAAAAAATATGTTGCTTTGTCCCATGCAACTCAGGACTATTATGTTAAGCTGTGTTACACTTGTATAATGTTTGAATATAAATCATTTTTTTAGTAACTGCGCCTTACTGTCACTACTCCAGAGGGGACAATACTGAGTGAGCCGCTCTCCCCTCCCTTTCAGAAAGCATCAGCACCATCCGACACTTCCTCATTTCTCATTTAATCAAGCAGGCATGACATCACAACAAGTCCTACACTTAGCTGGAGTCTGGAGATCTCCTTTTGTACAGAGAACAGGATGGGAGACCTGTGTCGATAGGACATGCTTTCACATCACGTCATGTGATTGTAGGACAGCGTTGTTCTCAGAGTAGAAACTCAATGCAGAGTGAAGGGGGAGAGATTGCTCAATCAGGAGTAATGTGTTGATTCAATAGGCGTGGTGACTGGTAAGCAGCAGTTAGTGAATAACTGATTTATATTGATTCTAAATATTATACAAATGTACCAGGCAGCTCAGCATTATAGTTATCAGTGCAAGGACCATACAATTTTTTTTTTTTCCCCTTGGAGTTACCTTAACAAGCCGAGAATAAGAAAAAAATGCAAGAACAGAGACTGTAAAGGGATTAGTCTATAGTAAAATAATGCCTAATTATTTAAACCCCTATTTATGTTTTTATTGAGAGCTCTGCAGATTCACATTTAATAAGAAAAAAAAAAAAAAGTATTGCAAACTGACAGCAATTCTTTAACCTGATCACCAAAACCATCAGCATCATATTTTGTAGCTGTAATATATAAGCCCCATAGCATGAAAGACCAGCTAAGGGAGGTATGTTGCTTCATATTACACTTCACGAGGAGACAAATTGTATAAGGATGTACCTGTTTGAAAGCAAAGACACTAAAATTACAAGCTGCTTTCTACAAACACACTGACAAAATGTTTGTTTTCTTTTCTTCACTTTATCATTTAGTTCCCCTAGAGCAGTGATGGCGAACCTATGGCACGCGTGCCAGGGGTGGCACGCAGAGCCGCTTCCCCTGGCACGCGGCCTCGCCACTACACTGCCGCTTTGATCTGCCGGGCGCGCGTCGCGGTGCCGGCAGATCAAAGCTGTGTCGGAGCAGAGGAAACATTTCTCTCTCTCTGACACTCTGCCTAGCCCCCGCCCTCCCGGCCAGCGTCATGTGACAGCGGTCATGTGACGCGCCCGGCGTCACGTTTACCGCATTCAGCGCGGGTCGGGAGGAGAAGACACAGCAGAAGAGGAAACTGCAGCAGGAAGGTGAGTATGACTTTTTTTTTTTCTATTTACAGCAGGATGGAGCATTGCTAAGGGGGCTGATGGGGCATTACTAAGGGGGCTGATGGGGCATTACTAAGGGGGCTAATGGGGCATTGCTAAGGGGGTGATGGAGCATTGCTAAGGGGGCTGATAGAGCATTGCTAAGGGGGCTGATGGGGCATTGCTAAAGGGGCTGATGGGGCATTGCTAAGGGGGCTGATGGAGCATTGCTAAGGGGGCTGATTGGAGCATTGCTAAGGGGGCTGATGGGCATTACTAAGGGGGCTGATGGGGCATTACTAAGGGGGCTGATGGGGGATTGCTAAGGGGCTGATGGGCATTACGAAGGGGGCAGGATGGGGCATTGCTAAGGGGGGCTGATGGGGCATTACTAAGGGGGCAGGATGGGCATTGCTAAGGGGGCTGATGGGGCATTGCTAAGGGGCTGATGGGGCATATCTAAGGGGGCTGATGGGCATTGCCCAAGGGGCTGATGGGGCATTGCTAAGGGGCTGATGGCAGCTTACTAAGGGGGCTGATGGGGCAATTACTAAGGGGGCAGGATGGGGCATTTACTAAGGGGGCAGGATGGGGCATTGCTAAGGGGGCTGATGGGGCATTGCTAAGGGGGCTGATGGAGTATTGCTAAGGGGGCTGATGGGCATTGCTAAGGGGGCTGATGGAGCATTACTAAGGGGGCTGATGGGGCATTGCTAAGGGGGCTGATGGGGCATTACTAAGGGGGCAGATGGGGGCATATTACTCTGCTGGGGGCAGGATGGGCATTACTAAGGGGCAGGATGGGGCTATTACTCTGCTGGGGGCAGGATGGGCATTACTAAGGGGGGCAGGATGGGGCATATTACTGTGCTGGGGGCAGGATGGGGCAATAGTAACAGGGGGCAGGATTTGGCATATTATGTGATGGGGCATATTATTATGTGATGGGGGCTGATGGGGCATATTATTATGTGATGGGGGCTGATGGGGCATTTATTATGTGATGGGGCTGATGGGGCATATTATTATGTGATGGGGGCTGATGGGCAATATTGTTATGTGATGGGGGCTGATGGGGCATATTATTATGTAATGGGGCTGATGGGGCATATTATTATGTAATGGGGCTGATGGGGCATATTACTATTTGATGTGGGCAGGATGTGGCAGATTAATATGTGATGGGGGCAAGGATGGGGCAGATTACTATGTGATGGGGTCAAGGATAGGGCAATACTACCAGGGGGCAAGATGGGGCATATTACTATGTGATGGGACAAGGATGGGGCACATTACTGCTGGATGGGGCATATTACTGCAAAGAAATAAGGATGGGGCATATTAATGGCAAGTGGACAAGGATGAAACACATCACTGCAGAATGGGGCATATTACTTCAAGGGGACACAGATGGGGCATATTACTGCAAGGAGAGAAGGATAGGGCATTACTGCAGGATGGGGCATATTACTGCAAGGGGACAAGAATGTGGCATATTACTGCAGGATGGGGCATATTGCTGCAAGGGGACAAGGATAGGGCATTACAGCAGGATGGGGCATTACTACATGATAGGGGCAGGATGGGGACATTACCACAAGGGACAAGGATGGGACTTTACCGAAGGGGACAAGGATGGGGCATACTACAAGGGGATAAGGATAAAGACATTACTACAAGAAGGGGTCAGGATAGGAACATTACTGCCAGGAGAGGGTCAGGATGGAGCACAACTGCAAGGAGATGGTCAGGATGGGGCCATAAATGCATGGAGATGATCAGGATGGATCATATAGCTAGGAAAAGATCAGGATGGAGCACATTGCTACAAGGAGAAGATCAGGATGGAGCACATAACTGCAAAGAGAGGGTCGGGATGGAGCACATTACTGCAAGGAGAGGGTCAGGATGGAGCACATTACTGCAAGGAGAGGGTCAGGATGGAGCACATTACTGCAAGGAGAGGGTCAGGATGGAGCACATTACTGCAAGGAGAGGGTCAGGATGGAGCACATAGCTGCAAGGAGAGGGTCAGGATGGAGCACATAGCTACAAGGAGAGGGTCAGGATGGAGCACATAGCTACAAGGAGAGGGTCAGGATGGAGCACATAGCTACAAGGAGAGGGTCAGGATGGAGCACATAGCTACAAGGAGAGGGTCAGGATGGAGCACATAGCTACAAGGAGAGGGTCAGGATGGAGCACATAGCTACAAGGAGAGGGTCAGGATGGAGCACATTACTGCAAGGAAAGGGACCAGGATTTCAGCATGAAATCTGCTTGCATTCCATGATAAAATCTATCTCCTATCTGTCTAATATTCTGCATTTTTTCCATACAGATCAATCCACCTGCTGTTTCTAGAAAGGGCTGTGGCAGCGGCTCAGCTTCAATGTGCAGGAGAAGAGAAGACTGCAAAGGTAAGTTTAAAATCAATTAATTGTTAAAATAATTGAATTGATCATTAATGTTTCAGGACTACAAGCCCTGTACAGGGAAGAGAGTTAGCATCTGCTGGCTCTCCCCCCTGTGCAGCGCTTGTGATTACCACTGCTGCAGTAATTTAGATTACATTACCGTATTGGCACTTCGCCATAAATAATTTCGTTTTGGGTTGCGGTTTGGGCACTCGGCCTCAGAAAGGTTCGCCATCACTGCCCTAGAGGATGAACCTGGAATCATTTCATTATTTGTACTATATAATGCAATACAACAGTTTTTGCAGTATATAGTGAAATAGACATTTTCCTACGAAGTTTATCCAAAGGCTGTGGGTGATCCTATTGTTCCTTATTAATAGTATTGATACTATTTCTTGATAAGACCTCTTTTGGCGTGGGTCCCTCCTTTTTGTGATTCTAATTATCAGATTTACAGCGATATTTAATAGTTAGCAGCAATCGGAGCCAGCTCTGGCCGCTGCAGTTTAATTAAGATGAAGCTTTCTGGTATATGGGGACCAGTCTTGTGAAGTACTAATACATTACATTTCGGGAAGGCTTAGACATCATTATGTTAGTTGATTTTCAGCAGCTTTCCTACCTCTTTGGCTCTAGTCAGTGTTCCCCAGCGATACATATAATCTTCAGAATTCACTATAAACATCATCTTGTGACTATTGAGTCTGAAGCGACAGTCCATATTGCTGGCACTCTCCACTCCCATCAGTCTTTTCCAGGAGCTTTTCACTTCATCCTTCATCATTCGCATTGTTCTGCATTGCCATCTTTGGAAATGTCTGATATTTCTGCGGAGAATAAGTTTATCTTTATTGCTCAGTTTATGTGGTAACCCCTTGTGTCAAGAAGAGTAAAATTACAGCCGTTACCCCCACAGAGTCCTAAAATATAACTTACCGCTGTAAAAACACTGGCTTCAGCAGAAAGCCTTCATTCTGGCCGTTTTGATCATCTACATTGATGAACTGTTCAACGTAATTGGATAAGTGCTGAAAAGGATATAAGGGACATTTTCTTGTAAAGCTGACTTTATATAAGTAGTCACCTATATAATTCAATTATGTTTATAAGGCGTGCATGGAGGGAAGTGAGAGATGGGCTGTCATCAGCTTACAACTCTCAACTGCCCCTCTGGTCTCTCCACTGGGAAAATTAACTCTCTTCCTGGCTACTTCCACTATTATAGGAAGGGGAGGCATGCTTCTTAATAAGCCTTCACTTTAGATGTGTGGAAACATTTTCTGCAACGGGTTGTTCCTAAAATCTGTGCATGGATTTCACCAAGCCATATTCAGATGAAAGGGACAGTGTGCAAATCTTGCAGGAGTATAGCGGTGAAGAAGCAATATGGACATCCTAGCCAAGTTATGACAACTCAAGCTGTGAGCAAGTACTTCAGAATAAAGAAAGTGAAAAGAAAATTCAGTAGAAGTTCCACATGTCCAGCACTGAGTGGCAGGGTACGTACATTGCTCAACTCCCAGCAGTCTTTGTATCCCACCTACATGATCCACACTACTGTTCTCACCTGTACTTCTGCAGGGTCTTCTGTCTGCACATCTTCTGTGTCCAGCAGCTCGATTGTCATTACTACCTGGCCCTGCCTCTGAAGAAACATCATCTGACAAAACAGAATATCCATCTATATTGTTAGCATATGCTCTAAAAGCACAAATCGTAACATTTTCAGTATAAAGAGCAAGATTTTCAGCTTTAACCACTCCCAATAGTCGCAGAAAAAAAAAAAAAAATCTATCCGTTCTGAATAAACCACAAAAAGTGTAAGATGAAATGAGATTTTTCTGAAAGACCTATCATTAGACCGATCTGGTTTTTTTTTCAGCATTACTAGGGAGCAGGTTTAACTTCCATTATAGCAGTGTGCTTAAAGTGGTTTTTGGGCCTTTGCTATAATTCATATGTGTATCTAGGCTGCAAAATGTTGACAATTTGCAATATACATGCTGTCAACATTTTGCAGGGTTACCTGATTCATATTCGGGGCTGGAGAACGTCTAGGGGGCGTATTTGGGAGGAAACTACTAGTTTCCATTTACATGCACAGTCTCCTACAATCACGCCCCTCCCCTATTCACAGTATGGCCAGCCACCTCCAGGATCCTGCAGCCCGCCCCCTCTCCCACTCTCTCTATGCACGGCCACCCCCAGGATCCTATAGCCCACCCCAGTCCCTAATGTCACCACCCACCCCCATTGTACACAGCGGTCCCACTGCACCGACACCCTATACAGAATCGGCAGCTGTGAAGGCGATTTGGTACAGTGTGCCTTTGCAGTAGGGGACCGCTACATGCGTGTGCGCTCACCCTGTGGGCTCTATGCCCTGGAGCCAAGGTCCGCACTCGGCAGCCCGGGTATCTGTGCCCTGGAGCCAAGGTCCGCATTCCGCAGCCTGGCTTTGTGTGCTGCAGCCCAGGTGTCTGTGACATGGAGCCTGATGCTTCTGCTCTACAGACCTCCTGTACCATTGAGCCGGCGGCGGTATAGTGAGGACCGCTCCACCGGCTCTGTGCCAGCGCGCTCTGTGGTACAGGAGGGTCTGTTGGGAAGAAGCATCGGGTTCCAAGTCACAAACACCGGGCTGCAGCAAACAGAGCCGGGCTACGGAGTGCAGACCTCGGCTCCAGGCCCACACTCCGCAGCACATAGAGCCAGGCTGTGGAGTGTGGACCTCGGCTCCAGGGCATAGAGCCCACAGGGTGAGCGCACACACATGCAGCGGTCCCCACTGCACTGACACATTCTGCCGAATCGCCTTCACACTGCCGATTCGGTACAGTGTGTCAGTGCAGTGGGGACCGCTGTATACAATGGGGTGGGTTGTGACATTAGGGGCTGAGGCAGGTTATATATCCTGGGGTGGCTGGGCATACTGTAGAGTGGGAGAGGGGGCGGACTGTAGTATCCTGGGGGGTCTCTGCCATACTATGAATAGGGGAGGGGTTGTGATTGTAGGAAACGGGGAGGAAACTACCAGATTCATTTACATTTCACAAACACGCCCCCTAGATGTTCTCCTCCAGCCGCAAATATGCGATATCTAGGTAACACTGCAAAATGTTGATAGCATGTACAACAACTGGCAAAAATTATGGAATCACCTGGCTCAGATGTCCATTCAGTTGTTTAGTTTCATGCCATGTGTGTGATCTGCTTTTTTTCTACAAAATTAAAGTTATTTCAATTGGAAACTCTCTGCCTTGAAGAAACAGTAAAAGAAATCTTGGAAAAAAAAAAAAAAAAAAAAAAAAACGTGCTAGCCAGTAACGGTTACTTTTGTAGACCAAGCAGGGGGAAAAATTATGGAATCACTCAATTCAGATGTAAAATTATCGAAGCATCATGTAAATTTTCATTCCCAAAACTAACACCTGCATCAAATATGCTTGTTAGTCTGCATCTAAAAGGGAGTGATCACACCTTGGAGAGCTGTTGCACCAATGTGGACTGACATGAATCATGGGCTCCAACTTGTGAGATGTAATTGATACAAAGGAGGGGATTATCAAACTCTTAAAAGAGGGTGAATCAACATGCAATGTTGCAAAAGATGTTGGTTGTTCACAGTGAGCTGGGTCTAAAATCTTGCCCAAATACAAACAACATGGGATGGTTGTTTAAGGGAAACATACTGGTGGACCAGGAAAACATCAAAGCGTCAAGACCGAAAACATAAAGCAATATGTCTCCAAAACAGGCAAATGCACAACAAAACAAATGAGGAACGCATGGGAGGAAACTGGTGTCAATGTCTGTGACTGAACTGTAAGAAACCGCCCAAAAGAAATGGGATTTACATACAGAAAAGCTAAACAAAGCCATCATTAACACCTAAACAGGAAAAAACAAGGTTACAATGGGCTAAGGAAAAGCAGTGTGGACTGTGGATGGCTGGATCAAAGTCATATTCAGTGATGATTCGCAAATCTGCATTGGGCAAGGTGATGATGCTGGAACTTTTGTTTGGTGTCTTCCAATCAGATTTATAAAGATGACTGCCTGAAGAGAACATGCTAATTTCCACAGTCATTGATGATATGGGGCTGCATGTCAGGTAAAGGCACTGGGGAGATGACTGTCATTACAATGTTCAATAAATGTCCAAGTTTACATTGATATTTTTGGACACTTTTCTTTTCCCATCAATTGAAAGAATGTTTGGGGATGATTAAGTCATTTAGCAAGATGATAATGCATCCTGCCATAGAGCAAAAGCTGTGAAAACATTCCTTGAAAAAAGACATATAATGTCAATGTCATGGCCTGCAAATAGTCCGATCTCAATCCAATTGAAAATCTTTGGTGGAAGTTGAAGAAAATGGTCCATGACAAGGCTCCAACCTGCAAAGCTGATCTGGCAACAACAATCAGAGAAAGTTGGAGCCAGATTGATGATGAGTACTGTTTGTCACTCATTAAGTCCATGCCTTAGAGTCAAGTTGTTATAAAAGCCAGGGGTGGTGCAACAAATTACTAGTAATGTATTTGCGTGTTATTTTGTTTGCTTATCATGATTCCATAATTTTTACCTCAGAATTGAGTGATTCCATAATTTATCCCCCTGCTTGGTCTACAAAAGTAACAGTTACTGGCTAGCACGTTTTTTTTTTTCTTTTCCAAGATTTCTTTTAGTGTTTCTTCAAGGTAGAGAGTTGTGATTTGAAATGACTTTAGGTTTGTGTCATGTCTGTGATCTGCTTTTTTTCTACAAAATTAAACAACTGAATGAACATCCTCCGAGCCAGGTGATTCCAAACTTTTTTTTTTTTGCCAGAGGTTGTATATTGCAAATTGTGAGCATTTTGCAGCCTAGATACAAATATGAATTTTAACAAAAGTCCGGATAACCCATTTAAAGTCTGCGGAGATGGTCTTCTCTGGGATGTGCCAACTGGAGATGGGGCAGATTCTATTCAGCACATGATTAGGAAAATAGAGCCTTATGCTCAGATCTGGCAAGATTAAAGATGAACATAATTTGCAGGTTTGGAAATTTTGTTGCGTTGCTGAACCACGGAATACAGTGGGGTAATTCATTCAAAATTTTTGTTTTAACATTTGCCAACAGGAGGGGCAGGGTGAATTGCTTCACCAATGCATCAAAAAAGGACAGGAAGCGAGACACAGGCAAAACATTTGATTACTTTCAGGAGCCTGAACTCTATTCAATATATATTATTATTTATCAGCTATGCATTAACACACCCCTATTAACCCCTTAAGGACCACACTTTGTAGATTAATGACCGGGCCTCATTCTTTTAAATCTGACCAGCATCACTATGTGGTAATAACCAGGGCTGTGGAGTCGGTGTCCATTTTGGTGGAGTCGGATTCAGGGAAATTGAGGAGTCTGAGTTGGAGGTTTGGCTTACTGACTCCACAGCCCTGGTAATAAACTCTGGAACGCTTCAAAGGATCCTAGTAATTCTGAGAATGTTTTTTTCTTAACATTGTACTTCATGATAGTTATTTTGATTGATATTTGCATGTATGAAAATAATCATAACCTTAGCCCCCCAGAAAAAAAACCAGAAAATTTCAGTTTTCAAACTTTGAATTTTTATACCCCTAAACCAGAGAGTTATGTCACACAAAATAGTTCTATATATCACACGTCTACTTTACATGAGGACAATTTTTTAATAGTGCTTTTTTGTTAGGAAGTTAGAAGGTTAAAAAGCTCAACACTAAATTCTCATTTTTCAAAAAAATTGATAAAACTATTTTTTTTGGGGGACCACATCACATTTGATGTGACAGATCCCTATGTGAGAGAAAATACCCAAAAGTGACAATTGTAAAAACTGCACCCCTCAGACTGCTGAAAACCACATTGAAAAAGTTTAATTAATTAAAGTGTAACCGCTGTTTACATTTTTATTTAATAATATAGAGCAAGAGATAATAAACTTTCAAATATACTTTATGGTGAAATCTGGAAGAAAACCATTCATAAACCTTCCACAAGGTGACCCCACTAGACTGTGTCCAAAGCTCATTCTCAGAGATCCATCTTCACTTCTCACACTGACTGAATAGAGCCAGATAACCATACAAGGGAGGGGGCGTGTCCTACAGTGTCCCTGTGAAGGCTGGTTTCACATTACGGATTTTTCATTTCCGATGCTGTCCGCTAAAAATCGGACAGCATCGGACCGATTTTGGCCCCCATGCAGCCCTATGGGCATCGGACCGAATCGGATGTGCACTAAATGCCATCCGATTTGGTCCGATCCGATTCTGTCCGGTTTTATCGGTGCAAAAATCGGAGCATGCTCCGATTTTTGCACCGAAAATAAAAATCGGACAAACTCGGATTGGACCAAATCGGATGGCATTTAGTGCACATCCGATCCGACCCGATCAATTTAACATGGGGCCCTATGGAGCAGGGTACGAGGATACATCTGATGTGTCCTCAGACCCGATTTTAGTGTACGGAGCATGCTCAATACACTAAAATAGCTCCTAAAAGGAAAGTAAGGGGTTATAAAAAATAAAAATAAAAAATCTATGCTCACCTGTCCACGAGGCCCCCGGTGTCTTGCTGTTCTCTGCTGACAGGACCTGCCGTGATGTCACAATCACATGACCGCCAGTAACCGGCAGTCACATTACTACCGGTTACTAGGTAACCGGCTGTCATGTGATTGTGACGTCACGCGAGGTCCTGTCAGCACAGAACAGCAAGACATCGGGAGACGCGCGGGACCGTGCAGGAGTCCTGGACAGGTGAGAAAAGATTGGAGGACCGGGGGAGAAGAGGGAGGACGGGGGACCACATTGGAGGACCAGGGGAGAAGAGGGGCGGACGGGGGGAGCAGAGCTGAGGACCGAGGGAGAAGAGGGGAGAACGGGGGAGCAGAGAGGAGACACAGGGGAGAAGAGGAGAGGACCGGGCAGTAGAGGGGAGAAGCGGGAGTACCGGGGGAGAGAGAGCTGACAATGAGCGAGGCGACAGGAGGGCGGGCATCAGATAAAATGTCGGAATCTGACGCCTATTTGGCATCCGATTCCAGGCATCAGAAGAATCCGATGCTGTCCGATTTAGATCGGACAGCATCGGATTTTACAAAAATCGTAGTGTGAAAGTAGCGCAACGTGAATACAACTGATCTGTATTGTCAGTGTCCTTCATGCAGGGACAGTGTGAGCTCACCAGGTGTCGGCACACAGTTCCTTCAATAGGGTATAATGGTGTGCACACCGCGTAGGTGGTGAGTGGAGGTGCCAACTAACAGGATTTCTTAGCATATACCTAACATGGCACTTCTGCCACACTTTGTCCGAGACACACTACTGAGCATGTGCGGATTCCCCACTTCCTGTTTTCTGCTATAAATAGCAGCAACCGATAACCCACTGTGCTCATTCCTACCAGGACTCTGACGGGGGCGGACCTATCACTGAAAGAAGGTATTTAACTCTATAATGACAGGCACTCTGTCCATTAATGCCCAACATGCACTTTGGGTAAAAAGCAGAAGGAACTTTTGTTTTGACAACGATTAGCTCTGCACATATATTATACAACCTATTTGACACATATATCTTTTTAGGCTACATTGAAATTAAGGAGATATAATCAAACTATATAATCACATAATACTAATGATTTGTCAGCTTGGAGGGACTAACGCTACATGGTACTTTATTTAGCTCTGGTTGATCTTTTTGCCAGAATAGTGACAGCTATGATATTGCTTTCCATAGGACCGTGCTGAAAAACGCCTATCCCCATTTGGGAATTATTGAAATAAAGCAAACCACCTTAATCGAGCGTTCGCCACCAAGGAAAGACGCCTCTTTCCAATCTTATCCTAGAACATTCCATGACCCACACCTTGCTGTCCTCAACAGTATTGTTGACCTATGTAAATATGCAAATTGCCTTTTTCCTGTGCTCTCTACAGCACAGGTGACACCATATGTTTGTAAATATTTATACACTTTTATTTGTTTTGTTTCATAGCCAATTGTCGTGATCAATGCTTTGGTTAAAGCCGAAACGCGTTGACATCTGTGGCCATTAACTGTTCATAATAAACCTTGCATCAAAAACATCTAAAGGAGTGTGCAACTTTGTATCCATATTTGGTACACAGTTCCTGGCTGTGTGATCTTATATGACTCCACTCCATTCACACCGGCTCTCCTCCTCAGTGCAATTAACTGATAACACAGAGTAGAGACGTGAATGGATGAGTCAAATAAGATCTCACAGGACCTGTGTGTACTGCTGACAGCTTGAACTCACACTTGTCCCTGCATGAAACCTGGGATATGGATAAGCTGTGAATGCTATTTAGGCCCTGCCCCCCACATATCAGATTTAGAAACAGCCTAGTGGGGACACCTTCTGAGAGGATGTTAAATGATTTTCTATCAGATTTCACTTATAAGGTATATCTGAAAGCTTTTTATAATTACTTGCTCCACATTATTATTAAATAAAACTTTAAACGGCAGTTACAGTTTAATCCTTCAGGTGTTTCATAGAACTAAAGCAATGTGGATGGAAAAAGTACAAATATTACTTTTTCCCTAACAAAAATGTTACTTTAACTCTAGACTTTGGATTTTCACAAGGGTAACAGGACAAATTGCACAACAAATTTTAGGGTCCATTCTCTCCTGAGCACACAGATATCCCATATGTGGTGGAAAACCACTCTTGTGCGCCCAGCAGGGCTCGGGAGGGAAATAGCACTATATGACGAAGGCTACGTTCACACATCGAGCTTTTTTCAGCGCTCTTTCCTGCTTTGCGCTTTTTAACACAGAACGCAGCAAAAAGCGCAACTGCATTCACACATTGCACTTTTCTGCTCGTTTTCCTCTGCACTTTTCCCTAGCCCATTTTATCATGTGGGCTATGGGAAAAGCGCAGACGCAATTGAGTAAAGAATTGCCTTGTCAATTCTTTTTACACACACGCTTTTGTAGTGAAAGAGTGTGCGGAAAAAGCGAAGAAAACCGCAATATGTGAACGCAAATCAGCAAATCCCATAGGTTTTGCTGACCTGCGTAAACAAAATTGCGTTTCACTGCATAAAAGCGCGTGTAAAAACGCGCAGCTAACGCGTTTCCCCGAAAATAAGACACCGTCTTATATTTTTTTTTTTTTGGTTCCAAAGATGGACCATGTCTTATTTTCGGGAAAGGGGGGGGGGGGTCGTCTTATATACCCTACGTCCCACTGCAGCCTCCCATACACACAACACACACACCCATACACACCACACGCCAATACATACACACACACCCATACACACAGACCGTTTTTTACCGGTCCGCGCTCTCCGGTGGCCCCCGCTCTCCGGTGGCCCCCGCTCTCCGGTGTCCGCACTTTCCCCGCTCGCCTCAGCTCTCCGGATTCCCGCTGTAGCTGCCGATCTCCGCCCAGGTCAGGAGCCCTGTGCCAATTACAGCGCAGGAACAGTGAGCCAATCACAGCCCAGGAACCGCGAGCCAATCAGAGGCCATGCACAACGTCAGCTGGCCGTGGATTGGCTTGCGGTTCCTGGGCTGTGATTGGCTCACGGTTCCTGCGCTGTAATTGAGGCAGGGCTCCTGACCTCGGCGGAGATCAGCAGCTACAGCGGGAATCAGGAGAGCGGGGGGGGGCCACCGGAGAGTGGGGGGAAGGGGCAGCGACCGCAGGTACGCCTTATATTAGGAGGTAGGGCGTCCCCCGAAAGTAAGGCATGCTTCGGGGAAACATGGTAATTACGCAGTGAAACAGCCAAAGCACACCAAAAAGCGCGAGTACGCAGGGGAAAGCGCGATGTTTGAACGTAGCCTAAGGCTGGTTTCACACTGCAGTTTTTTCCCTGATCAGGTTTAATCAGGTTTGTGTGCCAAAGCCAGGAGTGTCTCTAAAACTCAGAACAGGTGTCATTCTTTCAATTATAGTTTTTGACTGCAATGTCCTCTCCTAGTTTTGGCACACAAATCAGATGAAACCTGATCAGGAAAAAAACTGCTGTGTTAAACCAGCCTTATGGAACGCAAAATTGGATGGGATAGCGAACACCATGTCGCCAATGCTGAGCCCCTGATGTGCCTAAGCATAGCAAATCCTTTACAAATAACTACACTTTGGAAACAAGGCCCTGAAGGAATATTATCTAGATGTGTGGTGAGCATCCTAAACCCATTGGTGCTTCACAAAATTTTATAATATTGGGCCGTGAAAATTAAACATGTTTATTTCAACAAAAACGTTAATGAAGGACCAAATTTAAATTTTCACAAGAGTAACAGGAGAAAATGGACCTTAAAACTTGTAACAATTTCTCCCAATTACGGCAATACTCCATATATATTATCAGAAACTACTTTACAGGCACAGTACACAGCTCAGAAGGGAAGGAGCGCCATATTGGAGAGAAGATTTGGCTGGGATTTTTTTTTTTTTTAAATCAAATACATTTTTGTTAACAGAATTCAAGCAAGAGTACAATCAAACATTCCAATGTCTAACAAATTCTCAAAGCCCCCCCTGCCCTTTTTATATAAGGGCAGCACATAAAACATTTTAAAAAATGTTTTTCTTTCTTTTAGCATAATAAAATCAGACCGTTTAATAAATTTTCGTTCAGTTGGTGAGTCTTCGTTTATCCAGTGTCTGGCAATTAATTTCCTCGCAATATATAGCAATCTGGCTATTGCTATTACACATATTAACGTGAATCTCTTCCACGTACCCCAAGATACATATCACCAGATCCTCCTCAATCCTGCAACCATACACCCTTTCTATGTTGTCAATTACCGCCATCCAGAAGGGGGTCAGCTTGGAGCACAGCCACAACATATGAAGGATCCTGGCCCCTTCAGCCTGACATCTTGGATATCTAGAGGTCTGTTTCAGCCCTGCCCTATGCATTCTCTCTGGAGTCTTGTGTACTCTATGAAGCACATATTTGTGAGAATCTGCCCGTCTCACTCAGTGACAGTTGAGGTACGTATTCCATGATAGTCTCCCATTTATCCTCCTCTATCCTCCCTAATTCTCCCATTTCTCTTTTGCCCTAATAGGGTATCTACTTAAAAAGGTATACATTAACATACTCCACCAGTATATCTTTTTGAACTTCCATATTAACTGGCATACTTTGTTTTCTATAAGCACGGGTAATCTGACTATATTGGAACCAACATACTTCAGTTAACTCATACTCTTCCTGCAGTTTCTCAAAAGGGTTTTAATACTTGCAGTCATCTGAACCATATACTGTATTCTCAAACTCATCCAATTCCTAAACTCTGCCATTTTGTCAAATTCAGGTAATCTTTCTTTTTGCCATATAGGGGAAAAATTGTCATGTGTTCCATTCCTCTAATCTTTTTAATTGCCTCCCAAACATTATGTATCAAAGCCAAATTGGGGTACAGCAATCCCAGTCTCCTAAAACTTCCCACTTACAACCTCTGAACCAATGGGTCCTTCCCAATTATCCAAGTCAACATCCTTTGTACTGAGCCTGTGCCACCTATGTCTCTCCATCCTCTCAACTGCTGGCCATGAGCTGCAATAAATCCACGGGTTCGGAAGTACCAAACCTCCGCCACCCTTGGATCTCTGCAAGATTTCCAATCGAATTCTCGATTTTTTTTTTCTCCCATACAAGATCCCTGAATATAGAGTTACTTTTACAGGACCACTTTTTGGGCAACCATATGGGGGAATTATGCAACCCATACAACACCTGGAGTATCAGTATCATCTTGACCAAATTTATTCTTTCCACTATTGACAATGTAATCTGCACCCCGCCCGTTTTACGCCTTTAATTTTTTCAACATTGGATTCAGGTTCAGGTCCATGATTTCCTGATTTTCTGATCTGGTTTTGGATTTACATCCAGAGATCTCTCGAAACAAAAAGGCCCTCAGGTACAATTTCATGGCATCTAACACCACACGGCTGTCCGTACTACCCTCATTAAAAACTGTCAATACTCTGCCATTTCCCTCTTGATCCCGTCCAAATCAATATGCTCAAGCCGGATGCAACTTCCACCCCTCCCCCTGTCTATTCCGCCCACCTGTCCATTTAACATGTATCTCTATGGTTTTATGATCCAAACTTACCCTCAGGAGATACTCCAACCAGAAGACTATTTGTGTCATTAAATCATTGCCCAATGCCATAATCAATTTGGTTAAGAGATCCGTGAGTTGCAGAGTAACATGAGTAACACACCATCTTCATTCCTCACCCTCCACAAATCTATCATTCCAATCTCACTCAAGTAATTCCCAAATGGAGTCAATTTCCCAACACTCTTCCTAATTCCCCGTTTAGGTCTATCCCACACCTCATTCATAACGTAATATATCCCAAATAATCAGCAACGGTTGTCCCGTCCCCCGTTTGGATAGATCCAGCACCTCTTCGATCTGTCTCCCAAAATACGGAGGCAGTATATACATGGCCACAATACACATTATGTGCCCATAAACCTTACAAATTTCAAAGACTCAGTCTTTCACCATCAATATGGCTTTCAATTTCTTTAAAGGGTGTGGATGCTCTTATCAATAAACAAAACCCCCCTAGCATATGAAGAATATGTGGACTGATATGCCCTCCTGATTCACCTGCTCTTTAACTACATGTGTTTCCTGGAGGCATATCACATTCGACTCTCTTTTTCGGACATAGTCCAGAATCTCCGCTCTTCGTGTTCCCTCAGACACTCTTACGTTCCTGCTAATGATCTTAATTCTATCTCCATTATGGATTCCTATGCGTACAATCTTCTGACCCCTTAAAATACTATGCTGTTCACTAAAACCTATGAAAATCGACTGTAAAAATGTAACCCGGCCCCCCCTCTCCCTCCCCCCCCCCCCCGAAATGTTTAATAACACAACAAACCATCTGTCAAGTCTTCCCGTTATATTTCTCCTTTCCTAACCAGAGAGTGGTTAATCTTATACCTAGCTAAATCTAACTAACTGCAATTTGCTATCTATATATAACGCCTTCACACAACCTCCGCTTATATATACGGTTAGTCCTTCCATAGTCCACATCAAACTAATAGGATCATAAAGTTTCTCTAAACCAATACCACTTTTTCTTCTCGTTCACTAAACATTAACCCATTACTCCTCTCGCCACATATATTCACTTCCCTCTGTCTTTTTCTGCTCTGACCCTCTTCCCATGAAGGTCTAGCCATTTAGTAGCCTCCTCAGGTGTTGGAAACAAATGGACAGGGAATGTACAAGTGTGGAGGAGAGACGGAGGTCTTGGGAGGATCGAAGATTACGAGTTGGATGATATCGTGAGATTAGTTCAGAGATATATGGGGGAGACATATTGTAGATGGCTTTGTAAGTTAATGCTAGTAGTTTGAATTGGATCCACCCGGGAATTGGAAGCCAATGAAGGGATTTGCAGAGGGGAGAAGTGAAGGAATAGTGATGAGAAAGGTGAATTAGTCAGGCAGCAGAGTTAAGGACAGATTAGAGAGGTGCCAGAGTGTTAGCAGGGAGGCTACAGAGGAGGATGTTTCAGTAGTCGAGGCGGGAGAAGAGGAGGGCATGAACTAATATTTTAGTAGATTGAGGATTGAGGAAGGGACGGATTCTTGAAATATTTTTGAGTTGGAGGACGCAGGAGGTGGCAAGGGTTTGGATGTACGGTTTGAAGGACAGGGCAGAGTAAAGGGCTACTCTGAGACAGCGAATTTCAGGTACAGGGTAAAGCGTGATGCCATTATTGTGATAGATCAGGTAAGAAAGATGCACGAGATGGGGAAAGACAAGTTCGGTTTTGTCTAC
Organism: Allobates femoralis; assembly: GCA_033576535.1. NCBI lineage: Eukaryota > Metazoa > Chordata > Amphibia > Anura > Aromobatidae > Allobates > Allobates femoralis. Next base: position 431,987,408 of record JARQOC010000003.1, read on the forward strand.
GTTTAGTTTTAGGAAACGAGAGGTGAAGGAGGATATAACTGATAAGACACTCCAGGATTCTGGACAGCAGCGAGGTGACATCTTGGCCAGAGATGTAGGATCTGAGTGTCATCTGCGTACAAGTGGTACTGGAAGTCTTGGGACTTTGAGTTGTCCCAGGCCGAGGATATAGATGGAAGAGAGTAGGGTGTCCCAGGACAGAGCCTTGAGGGACACAGACAGAGGGGATGAGGTGAGAAGGTAGTGTGGGAGACGCTAAATGTGCGGTCAGAAAGGTATGAGTAGATCCAGGAGAGGGCAAGGTCAGTGATAGCAATGGAAAAGAGGATCTGTAGTAGGAGACAGTGGTCGACTGTGTGGAAAACAGAGGACAGGTCTAGAAGGAGGAGGATGGAGAAATGTCTGTTAGCTTTGCCGGTAAGGAGTTAGTAACTTCGGTTAGGCAGTTTCATTGGAATGTTTGGGTGGAAGCTGGATTGAAGATTGTCAAAGAGAGTTAGATGAGAGGTGGGATGAAAGTACAGTGTGGACATGCTTTTCGAGAAGTTTGAATGCAAACAGGAGCACCGAAATGGGGCGGTAGCTGGATGTAGAGGTCGGGTCGGGGATGGTTTCTTTAAGATAGGTGTAATTGTGGCATGTTTGAAAACAGAGGGAAAGGTACCGGAAGTTAATAAGTTGAAGAGGTGGGTTAGGGATGGGATGAGTGTGGTGGTGAAATTAGGGAGGAGGTGGGAAGAGAACAGGTCAAGTGTGCAAGTGGTGAGGTGCGATTTGGAGAGGAGGTGTGTAAGTTCTCCTTTAGTGATGGAGGGGAGAAGAGTTAGTGGGGGAGGGAAGTGGTCAGGTATGCATAGGGGTTGTGATGGTTGAGCAGTTAAAACTTGTCTGATTTGATCGATTGTGTTGTCTTCTGCAGAGATGCGGGAGATCGGAGGGGGCAGTGGTGGGCGGAGGAGGGAGTTAAATGTGTTGAATAGCTGCCTGGGGACTGTAGGTCAAAGAGGATATGCGGGTAATGAAGTAAGTCTGTTTGGTGGAGGTGAGTGCTGACTTGAATGAGAGAGTTGCTTGTTTGAATGCTGTGAAGTCTTCATGTGAATATGTTTTCTTCCAGCGCCGCTCAGCAACCCTAGACTCTCTTTGAAGCTTTTTAGTGGTGTCTATGTGCCAGAGTTGTTGTTGATATGTCGTGTTCTGCAATTAATGAGAGGGGCAATTGCATCAATAGCTAATGTGAAAGTAGAATTGTAGAAAGCTGTGGCATTATCTGTGTCATGGAGTGATGATATGGATGATAGTGGTAAAATGGCATCAGAGTGTGTATGAGTGTCAAGATGTGTGAGGTTTCTGCAAGGGTATGCGAATTTGTGGACAAGGGTGGCAGGTGAGGAGGACAAGGATAAGAAAGTGAGTAGATGGTGGTGAGAGAGAGGGAGAGGGGATGTTGTGGAGTTGGTTATAGAGTTGAGGCGGGTGAAGATGAGGTCTAGTGTATGTCCATCTGTGTGGGTAGCTGTGGAGGACCATTGAGTGAGGCCAAAGGATGAAGCAAGTGACAATGGGTGTCAATAGGGATATTGAAGTCATCCATGATGATGATGGGAATGTCAGCAGAGAGGAAGTATAAAAGCCAAATGGAGAATTGGTCTATGAAGGCAGTGGTTGGGCTCAGGAGTCAATAAATGACGACCACTTGGAGGTTGGAAGGAGAGTAGATACGGACAGGCAGTGGTTCATAAGAGGAGGGAATAAGGGATTGTGGATGAGAATTGAATTGAAGGTGCAGTTGCTAGAAAGGAAAAGAAGCACTCTTCCACCATGTTTGCTGCCACTGCGAGGTGTGAGGGTGAAATGAAGGCCGCCATAACACAGTGCAGCAGGGGAGGCTGTGTCAGAGGGTGTCAGCCATGTTTCTGTGAGGCCCAGGAATGACAGTCTGCAAGAGGTAAAGAGATTGTGAATTAAGTGGAGTTTATTGCAGACAGAACGGGCAGTCCAGCGCGCTCCAGAGAAAGGGGGCGGTGGAGAGGGGGGTCAGGTGAATGGGTTTTATATTTAAAAGATTGCGGCTGTTTCTTGCAGGTGTAGGGTGATAGGAGGGAGACAGTGGGGAATGATAGCTGTGGAGGTCCAGGATTGGGGAGATTTGTCGCCAGCTGATAGAAGCAGCAAAAAGAGAGCAACAAAAAGAGAGCAACAAATGGGAGAATGCGAGTGGACGGGATGTTTTGCAATTCTGCAGGAGGGCTGTGAGATTGAGAAGCAGGTCAGCGAGCTCAGGAGGGGAGGCAAGAGGGATGGATTTAATAAATATTTGTGTTGGCAGTGATGGCGTTTGGGGTAGTGAAAGAGTAAGGATTAGTGGAGTAGTTACTGTTCGGGCATAAGCAAGCATGGTTAAAGTGTTAGTTGGAGAGCAAAGCATTAGAGACAGTCAGCAGTTGGATATAGCAGGTACCTTCTGATTACTTCTGTGTTATTTCTGGTATATTTCTGCAGCCCACTTATTGAAATCCCACTTTGTGAAATAAATCCAATGCATGGTGTTTCTGTGATCCGCGCTAACCGTATATAGACAATGATCACAATGATCTGCGGGTGATGGTGCTTTATTTCCTCATATTTGGACATGTTGTGAAATCGCACACAGGCTGAGGTCACAGGCCTGCCTCGCTAACTCTTAGAGTGTGCAGAGAATAAACCAAGGTGGGAGAGGTCAGAGGAGGGAGACAAGACACAACACATCAGAGTAGAATTAGCAGATTGCTGGTAGTATCAACATTTGGGGGCCAATCAGCAGGAAGAAGAGAGACGCAAGATGAAAGAATATGGATATTTGTAAGTTAGAAAGCAGATGGAGAAATATTGGATGGAGGAATATAACATACAATAACAGACATGTGCAAGGAGTGAATGCAGTGCAGAGGTATATGCCAGTCAAGACCAAATGCATGTCACATACAAGAGATGAGATGCAGCAGGGACCAGATGTGTACAATGGAGTCATACCAGGTCAAGGAAAAATGCACAGTACATAGAGATGAGATGCAGCAGGCATTGGTTGCATATGCACTGTAGTGAAACATGTATCTCAGGGGATTGGACACAAGCAGTTAAGGGTTAACTCTACAACTCTACACCAGGGTTAAAAACTACAGTAAACAAAAGGCCTGTTTTATCTAACCACAAATCCAACTTCCCAGCAAAGAGTCTCCTACCTCCCCAGAGTGCCATCCTGGTAAAAGCACAAAATGAAATACTTCACACCTCTATCAGCTTCAAAAGGGATCCAGTGCAGACCAATAGAAAGAGAATAGGTTTAGACCAGTGTTTCAGAAACTCCAATTCTTATGGCCTCAAACAGGACAAATTTTCATGATTTCCTTAGGATCTGACAGGAATCATTATCAAGGCATCACCTGTGCAATACTAAGGAAATCCTGAAAACATAACCTGTTGGGGGCCGTAAGGACTGGAGTTTGGGAAACACTGGTTTACACAAAAGAGCATTTGGGAAATAATGTATGCATGGCTAAATTAGCGAATCCAATCATAGACCCAGAATTAGAATGTTAAAATGGAAGGCCGGTCTAGAAATCTGACCTCCAGTCTGAGCCTGGACTCTGCCAGCCAAAGTCATGGATTCACAGATAATGGGGCAGCTGAAACACCGCTGTGATCCACTCCCATCTCCTTCCCCATTGATATACAGAATGCAAGCTGCAAAGTTTAGGGTTATGTAAGTTTTCTCCTTTATAACGATTTTTGCATATGTGTATGTCACTTTTTATTTATATTTTTTTTAATCTTTTTATTGTAAGCACTGTACGTTTTATATTAAAGCTTAAAACTTGAATAAGTCTGAACCTTGCATGCCCTAAAGAACTCATAACCTTAGAAAGGGCGCTATTTTGTTGATTGCCTGATAGTCTTAGTTAGGGGGACTTGTTGTCCCCAAATGCAGTGGATGGTGGCAGCATTTGTGAAGCGGGGTGCGCAGTCTGAGTCGGGGTGTGACTGATGCTCCCTTTCAGCATAGGAAAGAGGTCGAGTTCTGGATTGAGTGAGAAGAGATAGATTAACTCTTGCAGACACAACCCCACGTCACGTGCTGGAAAGCGGGTACGTGACATACATACTAAGTGAGTGGGGGGTCAGACACGTGTGGCATCTCATGCTAAGTGGCATTGAATGCTAAGTGGATGCAGTTATTTCATGGCAGTTAGTCAGGGCAAGAGTCAGGTAAGCCACTCTATTTAAAAGGGAGAGGAAACAAAAAAAAAAAAAATGTAAACGTCTTTTCCTTTCCCTATCACCATGTCCTTTACTTCATTATCTATTGTTCTATGCGCTCTTGCTCTTTACCTTCACCGCCCCATCCCCCCATCATCACCACTCATCCACATCAGCCCATCTCTCCTGCCCTACTCTATGTACAGCTCCCATGCTATCTTCAGTTTACTGAAGATTCTCAGCCCACCATATTCTAACATTTGCCGTCATAAACAAAGTCCAAAATCTAAAAACTATCTGCTCTTCCTCTTTTTGCTGCTGCTTCTGTCAGGTGATATCTCCCCCAACCCTGGTCCACCCTCTAACTTCAACCCCTCTCCCACCACACATAGAAACCCCACTAACCTTATTACCATCACTTGCACTCCTTCATCTTCCTCTTTTAAATTGTGCTCTCTGGAATCCACGATCTGTATGCAACAAACTTCCCTTCATTCACAATTACTTCCTTTCCAACTCTCTAAACCTGCTGGCCCTCACAGAAACCTGGATCCAGGACTCAGACACCGCTTCCCAAGCTGCTATTTCTCATGGCGGCCTACACTTCTCTCACTCCCCTAGACCTGGGAACTGACGTGGCGGTGGAGTTGGCCTCCTCCTGTCTTCACATTGCACTTTCCAGGTCATTCCTCCAGCCCCATCACTCTCATTCCCTTCTTTTGAGGTCCATACCATTAGGCTATTCCATCCCCTCCACCTCAAAGTAGCAGTGGTATACCGCCCCCCAGGGTCACCCACCCAGTTCCTCGACCATTTCTCTCGCTTGGCTCCCGCATTTCATGTCCTCAGATTTACCAACCCTTATTCTGGGAGACTTTAACATTCCTATAAACAGCCCCATCTCCCCATCTGCATCCCAGCTCCTATCTCCAACTACCTCTCTCGGCCTATCACAGCTCTCAACCTCTGAGACGCACGAAAACGGTAACACCCTTGACCTGGTCTTTACCCGGCTCTGCTCATCCTCCCCCTTGGATAACTCAACTCTACTCCCTGACCACAACATTCTTTCCTTCTCACTCACTAACCCTCGGCCAACACAGCCCAATCCTACATATCACACATCCAGAAATCTACAGGCCATTAACCCTCAAGCACTCACAGACTCCCTCATCTCATCTCTGTCCCCAATCTCTTCAATCTCCTGTCCAGATCAGGCAGTAAATCACTACAATGACTCTCTCAGAAGCTCCCTGGACCAAGTAGCGCCCCTCACCCTCAGAACCTCCAAACAGAGAACAAAACAGCCCTGGCTCACACCACAAACTCGATTCCTCCAGCGATGCTCCAGGAGTGCTGAACGTTTATGGAGGAAAACTCGCTCACCAGGAGACTTTATCCACTATAAATTCATGCTCAAAACCTACAACTCTGCCCTTCACCTTGCCAAACAGACCTACTTCACCACCTGGTCTCCTCACTATCCAACAATCCAAAAAAACTCTTTGACACCTTTCACTCTCTCCTCAGTCCTAAAGTGCAGGCCCCCATCACTGACCTCTGTGCTGATGACCTGGCTTCCTACTTCATGGAGAAAATAGACAACATCCGCCAGGAAATAAGCTCTCAGCCTCAAGCACTGCCACCCCCATTCTTCCCCACATCTCCTCCGGCTCACTCTCCACATTTGACCCAGTCACAGAAGAAGAAGTCTCCAGGCTCCTTTCTTCCTCTCGTCCCACCACATGCACTACTGACCCCATTCCCTCACACCTGCTCCAGTCCCTCTCTCCTGTCGTCACCACCCACTTAACCACAATCTTCAATCTCTCCCTCTCTTCTGGCATCTTCCCCTCCTCCTTCAAACACTCGATCATTACTCCATTATTAAAGAAAACCACTCTCGACCCAACCTGCACAAATAACTACAGACCAGTCTCCAATCTCCCCTTCATCTCTAAACTCTTGGAGCGCCTGGTCTATTCCCGCCTCACCCGTTACCTCTCCACTCACTCTCTTCTAGATCCATTACAGTCTGGTTTCCGCCCCCTTCACTCTACAGAAACCGCCCTCATCAAAGTGACCAATGACCTTCTGACAGCAAAACGTAATGGTGACCACTCTCTGCTTATTCTCCTTGATCTCTCTGCAGCTTTTGACACTGTCGACCATCAGCTCCTACTCTCTATGCTGCACTCCATTGGCATAAAAGACACTGCTCTCTCCTGGCTCTCCTCCTATCTTTCTGACCGCTCTTTCAGTGTATCTTTTGCTGGCTCCACCTCTTCCCCTCACTATTGGGGTCCCTCAGGGTTCAGTCCTTGGCCCTCTCATCTTCTCTCTCTACACAGCCCCGATTGGACAGACCATCAGCAGATTTGGCTTTCAGTACCATCTTTATGCTGATGACACACAATTATACACTTCAGCCCCTGACCTTACCCCTGAGGTATTAAAGAACACCAATGACTGTCTAGCTGCAGTTTCCAATATCATGTCCGCTCTCTATTTGAAACTAAACCTTTCCAAAACTGAACTTCTTCTGCTCCCCCCATCCACCACTAACCTCCCTAAATCGGACATCTCTCTCTGTTTGTGGCACCACGATAACGCCTAGGCAGCAGGCTCGCTGTCTGGGTGTTATGTTTGACACCGATCTCTCCTTCTCCTCCCACCCACAATGTCTCGTCCACTCCTGTCGCTTACACCTGAAGAATATCTCTAGAGTCTGCCCCTTTCTCACCCTGGAAACAACAAAAACCCTCACCGTGGCCCTAATCCATTCCCGCCTTGACTATTGCAATTCTCTATTAAGCGGCCTCCCCCTCACCAGACTTTCTCCTCTCCAGTCCATCCTTAATGCAGCAGCCAGGATCACCCATCTGGCCAATCGTTACTCAGATGCCACTGCTCTTTGCCAGTCATTACACTGGCTGCCCGTATAATACAGGATCAAATTCAAATTGCTTCTTCTCACCCACAAAGCTCTTCACAGTGCAGCACCCCCCTACATCTCCTCCCTCATCTCTGTCTATCACCCCACCCGCTCTCTACGTTCCTCAAATGACCTTCGACTGACATCTGTACTAATCTGATCCTCCCACTCCCGGCTCCAAGACTTCTCCAGAGCTGCACCAAACCTCTGGAATGCTTTACCCCAAGAAATCAGGACTATCCACAACTTGCATGGCTTCAGACGATCCCTAAAAACGCATCTTTTTAAGGCGGCCTATCATACTCCCTAATAGAAGTCCTTTGTACTGTAGACAGTGAATGGACTATCCCTCTGGACATTACTCTTCTATAAACTCCACCAAACCAAAAAAGCTCTACACAGACTGTATAATGACCATCCATGTAAGCTTAGTTCTATGCCCCATTTCCTCAAGATGCCTGGACCATCAGTGCAATAAGCCCCTGTACCTTGTGCAACCCCTATCCCGTTGTAGATTGTAAGCTCTTTTGAGCAGGGTCACCTTCATTTCTTGCTTTATTTATTGTATTTTCTTTTTTACATTGATTCTATGCCTATTGTTTTGTATCCAATTATTGTATTGTATTTGTTCTCTACTGTAATTACTTACTGTATTATATTTTCTGTACTCTAACCCTACATTGTAAAGCGCTGCGGAATATGTTCGCGCTATATAAATAAAGCTTTATTATTATTATTATTACCGTATTTTTCGCTTTATAAGATGCACCGGATCATGAGATGCACTGCCAAATTTGGTGAAGGAACAGAGAATAAAAATAATTTTTAATGTTAAATGGGGTCCATCTTATAATGTCAGTGTCCGTCTTACAATCAGCATATATGTCCTCCATCCTGGTAAATATGGCCCCCAGTGCTGGCACATGGCCCCCCCATCATGCTATATGTCCCCCTTTGCTGGCACATGGCCCCCCGTCACGTTATATGTCCACCTTTGCTGGCAAACACAGATCTACGTCACGCTATATGTCCCCCTGTGCTGGCACACATAGTCCCACTGTCTCGGATATGCCCCCCCCCCCCGACCCATCCCCCTTCCCGTCACGCTAGATGGCCCCCACTGGTATGCAGTGCAAACTGTAAAGTAACAAACACTGTTGCTCGCCCTCCCATGATCGCTCCGTGCTTCAGCTGAGCGGTGACTTCTAGCGTTCGTCCCGGGCATCGGATAATGTGACCGGGGAGTACAGTGATGACATCACTGTGCTGTGCTGATCACATGACCAGATGCTGGCACGGACACAGGAAGTCACCGCTCATCTGAAGCACGGAGTGGAGTGATCATCGGAAGGTGAGTAATGACTCGCCCAAGAGGGGGCCATGGGGGACTCTGAGCCGGGCCTCTCTCTCGACGTACTCTGGCGTCTGGGGGCTGTCATGGTGGCATGACCCGGTCCGTGGCCACCCGGATGGGTGGTCAGTACAGAAAAAAGGTGAATTGAAGAAGAGGTAAAAGAAAAGGAAAAGTTTAAGAGTTTGTTGTGATGCCACCCGTGGAAGGCAGCCAGTAGGGGCCGCTGCTGCAGTCCGGGACCTCTGGGATGATGGAGTTGCAGCTGTGATAGTTTAGCTCCCCACGGGAGGAGCAGGTCCCAGGGCATCTGGAGTTAAGGTGATTGGGGGTGACGGAAGGCCAACGGGGGCAGAGCTGGTTGCTGGCAGGGTCAGGGAAGGTTCCCTGCAGGGCCCTGCAATCTGTGCGGTTTGGCAGTCTACACAGTCCGTGTTACTACCCGGTTTACTTGGCTTCTTTTGCCAGGCACTTCAAGTTACAGCACAAGTACAGTGGTGGCCCAGGTAGTCCTTGGCAACCAGGATGGCTTGTCCAGTACACCCTCTTTGTGTTCTTTTCCTCTTGGGCTTTTCTCTCAACACCGCCTGATCTCCTTCCTGCACGCGCCTCTGCACACAGAGTCCCAATCCAGCAGCTACGGGCTTTCTTGGGTGACCGTCAGAGTCCCCTGGCCCTAATATGCTGCCTTCTCTGCGCTGTGTAGGGAGTTGGCCACAGCTCTTGGAGATCTCGTGGCCCCCGGTTCTGTGGTTTCAGCTTGGAGCCTCCTCGCCACCTTCAGGGCCAGGCCCCTGGTTCTTGCCCTGTCCTTCCACCTCACTGCAGATTCGGACGCACGGGTGGATCGCTCACTGCCCGCACCCCTAGGACTCTCTCTGACTTTCTGCGGTCTCTAGCCCCAGGACATGCCTCATCATGGTTCAAGCCTCTGGGTCTGTGCTCTCTTGTCTTCTCCGTCTCATGTCCTCCTCCTTTTTTCCATTGCCCCTTCCTTTCCCTAACCGCTTCCTGTTCACTTCCCACCACCTGTCTTCCCCAGCCGTCCCACAGCTGCCTAAGCCATCCCACTAACTAGGTTCACCTGCTAGCTCTGGGACCGTGTGTGTTGGGTGCGTTTGTGGGTGACTGGGTCTTACCAACCCCGGTTGCTGCAAACTGGTTGGACCGCAGGGGCACGACAGTAACAGTGTTTGTTATGTTACAGTCTGCACACCAGCGGGGGCCATGTAGCGTGACAGGGAGGCCATATCCGGGATGGTGGGGCAATATGTGCCAGCAGGGGACATATAGGGTGACGGTGGGGCTGTGTGTGTCAGCACAGGGGGACATATAGGGTGACGGTGGGGAAATATCCTCGATGAGAGGAGGAGGGGGGTACATGTAACATGCCCGCTCCCCTGTCCGTCACCTCGGTGCTGCTTCAACACCGAGGTGATGGACAGCGGCAGGTGCAGTGAATACTAAATGAGGCTAATGAGTGGGCACACATGACCTCCTGCTGCCTCTGCAGCCTCCTCCAGGCACCGGACACCGCCCCAAAACAGTAGATTCAGATTATAAAACGCACCCCTCACTTTCCCCCAAAATTGGGGAGAACAAAAGTGCGTGCTATAATCTGAAAAATACGGTATATAAGGATACTTGAACACACATCCTCTGTATACTGATTTGTTCAAATTATAACCTACTAGATGTGGGCCCAATGCTATCGGGAGAATGGTGACATCACTAAGGGGGTGGGCTCTGTGGCACTGGGGGCGGCAGCAGTCTCTTCCCTTTGTGTTGCTACAGAGTGATGCTCCTCCTTTAATGCACATTGTGATTTTGCTTGAATGAGGATGTTCTGAAAGGTCTAGCAAAATAAATTGCGTTATGTGATAATATTTGATTCTCCAAGAGCCTTTTTATCAAACGGCAGTGCGGTGTTTAACCACTTCTATTTTTATTATGAACTGATCTGTCTTCACATTGTGACAGTTTTAATTCATCAATGACAGCATTTCATGAGCATGTGTCTGTTCCAACACCATGATTTGCAAGTCATTGCTCATTAACGGGTTAATCAAATAGTTCAGCAAAAGGAGGACATCCACTTGTATACAGTTAATATTCAAGAGGAGGACATAGTGGCTTAATAAGGGTTCATACATTAAAGAAGGACATAGCTGCTTGTAAACGATTAAAAGATTACTAGCCATTTCATGTTATGTTTTAGAATAATCTGTTTTATGAGTGAACAAGGAATAACACTACTTGTGGCTACAATACAACTTAACTAGCATTTTCACCAGTTTCTCTATCCGTAGACTAATTTTCATTTGTTTCTGAAAAAGTAGGTGGAGACTAGCTGCTATGCCACCTCATATACAGAACACGGATTCATGCTTTTCTTCAGCATGCAGACAGAACCAGAAGTAATATCGAAGACATTATACAGCGTTACTAGCTGTGTTGTTGTGAAACCATTAGTGGGATGAGAATTTACTTAGTAGAAGTTGACATACAGTCATATGAAAAAGTTTGGGCACCCTCAATCTTACTCTTTTTTTATTTATTTATTTATTTTTTTTAAATTTGGGTTTTTGCAACAGCTATTTCAGTGTGATATATGTAATAACTGATGGACAAGTAATAATTCAGGATTGAAATGAGGTTTATTGTACTAACCGAAGATGTGAAAACTGAATTAGTCCTTACCGGTAATTCCTTTTCTTGGAGCCTTCCACGACAGCATTGGAGGATGTCGTCCACGCCCTATTGGGGGACAGGAACACAGAGAGGTTAAAAGCCCCTCCCCTTCCTCCGCACTCCAGTGTATTATCAAGATCACCTGAAGACATGGATTACCTGATACACCTGAATCCAAAAATCGACAATAAGGGGGGGGAACTGATGCTGTCGTGGAAGGCTCCAAGAAAAGGAATTACCGGTAAGGACTAATTCAGTTTTCTCCCATCGCCTTCCACGACAGCATTGGAGGAATACCACCGATACTCCTCAGGGTGGGACAACTGCCTGTAGGACTTTCCTACCAAAGGACAGATCCCGACTAGAGGACAGATCTAACCTATAGTGGCGAGAAAAGGTGTGGAGGGACGACCACGTAGCCGCTCTGCATATCTGCTCAGATGAAGCTCCAGCCCGCTCCGCCCAGGATGTAGCAGCAGCCCGAGTGGAATGAGCCTTCAACCCCACCGGAGGAGCAAGGTCTTGAGCGACGTAGGTCGAACAGATCGCCTTCTTGATCCAGGAAGCGATGGTAGCCTTGGAAGCCTTCTTCCCTTTGTTTTTCCCAAAATGCTGAACAAACAGGTTCTGATCTAATCTCCAGGAAGCGGTCACTTGGAGATAGTGGAGGACGGACCGACGGACATCCAAGGTGTGAAACACGGCCTCAGCTGCATTAGCAGGAGAATGACAAAAGGACGGGAGCACCACTTCCTGGGACCGATGAAAATCCGACACAACTTTAGGAAGGAAGGACGGATCCAACCGAAGCGTAATGCGATCATCGGAAACTACGAGGTAAGGCGCCTGGATCGAGAGCGCCTGCAGTTCCCCTACTCGCCTGGCCGAAGTAATGGCTACCAAAAACGCCGTCTTGTGAGAGAGAGATGGAAGGGAAGCAGCAGACAAGGGCTCAAAGGGATCCCGAGAAAGCCCATGAAGAACAATGTTCAAATCCCAAGTAGGGACGGAAGGCCGAAGCCTGGGACGCAGTCTACAAGCAGAGGTAAAAAAAAACGTTTGATCCATCGATGGCCAGCAAGATCCTGATCAAACACGGCACCGAGAGCTGAAACCTGGACCTTAAGGGTGCTCGGCTGAAGGCCCAAATCCAAGCCTCGCTGCAAAAAATCCAAATTGAGAGCCACATTAGGATGATGGATATCCGGAATGGAAGGAGCACACCAGGACAGAAAGCGTTTCCAAACCTTCCCGTAAATGGCGTTCGTCACGGGCTTCCTGCTCTGCTGAAGCGTGCGGATTACAGCTTGGGAGAGGCCCTTGGCCGTCAGGATCTCGGCCTCAACAGCCATGCCGCCAGATTGAGCCACTGCGGGTCCGGGTGAAACAGAGGACCCTGGGATAGCAGGTCGAGGTTGTGGGGCAACCGAATCGGACCCTCCAGGCATAGGTCGTGGATAGCGCCGTACCATGCCCTTTTGGGCCACAGGGGAGCCACCAGGATAGCCGTCACCCCCTCCGCCCGAATCTTCTGCAACGTCTTGGGGAGCAGCGGGATCGGAGGAAACGCATACACCAACCGGAAGTCCCAGCGATGGGCGAAGGCGTCCAGCCCCAGAGGATGGTCCGACCGACTCAGGGAAAAATACGTCGGCACCTTGGCATTGGCTCCCGATGCAAACAGGTCGATTGAAGGGACTCCCCACCTGTCCGTGAGAGAGCGAAACATGTCCAGATGGAGGCTCCATTCGCCAGGGTGGACCTCCGTGCGGCTCAAGAAATCTGCCTGTACATTGGCCATTCCCTTCAGAAGTACTGCCGAGGAGGAGAGAAGATGGCGTACTGCCCACAAAAAGAACAGTCTTGCCAGCCCCTGTAAGTGTAAGCCACGAGTACCGCCTTGGTACCGCAAGAAAGCAACCGTAGTCACATTGTCTGACAGGACCTTGACATGATGACCCCGGAGAACGTGAGCTGCAGCAAGAAGCGCTTCCTCCACTGCCAGAAGTTTGAAGACTGGCGACTGACCGAGCGACTCCAAATCCCCTGGAACGGTGTGCGAACTACCATCGTGCCCCAACCGGAACCGCTGGCATCAGTGGGAATGGAGGTCACAGGAAGGTGTCTGGGATTCATCCCCAGGAAAGCGAGATTACCACCCGCCCCGGGGTCCGGACCCACGAGTTTAAGGAATCCTGACGTCTGTCCCAGGAACTCAGTATGTGTTCCTGGAGCAGTCGGGAAGGAGCCTGAGCCCATGTTACTGACTGAATGCAGGCCATCATGGCCCCTAACAGGGACATTGCTTCCCGCAAGGAGGGCGACCCCCCTGCCCGGAGGCGGGTCAGATTCACGCGGCGCAAAAGCTGATATTCCGCAGGAAGGAACGAGGTCTGTCTGGAGGAGGCCAGCAAGACTCCCAAAAATTGACGTCGGGTTGCAGGCACCCGTTCCGATTCCCAAAGATTGGGTACCCATCCCAGGGACTCAAGAATCTCCAATGTGTTGGAGACCTTTGTGCGCAGAAGCGCTGCCGAAGGAGCCACCACCAACATCTCGTCTAAATAGGGAAGCATACATATCCCCTGGGTCTGGATGAATGTGATCGCTTCCCCATGAGTTTGGTAACCTCTGGGGCCGACGAAATCCCAAAGGGCAGCACATTAAGCCGAGAATGGACCGTCCCGCCTGCCCCGGAGATCGTGAATCGCAGAAAGCGCTTGTGGGACGGGTGTATGGGGACATGAGAATACGTGTTCTGGAGGTCCACAACAACCTGGAGTAGCGCCCCTGGCCCTCCTCTCCAGGAGGAACCAGGGACCCCACACCCGAATCCAACATGTGTCGCAGAGCCGACAAGAAAAACCGTGCGAGAGTCCCCCTGAGGAAGGGAGAGGACTCGAAGACACGGAGGGGCTGGCTCTCGAATTCCAAGCGTAGACCCTCCCAAATGGTCGAGAGGATCCAAGGGCACAAGGAGATCGCTTGCCACTGTGGCAGAAACCGCAGGAGCCGCCCCGCAATGGGGAAGGCGACCTTGTTTAGGAGCGGCTGGTGATGCCGCTACTGGGGGAGCAAGATATTACGGGTCTTGTTCCCATACTGGAATGCCCAGCGACCAGACTTACTCTTCCCTTTAGACTGGGAGGGTTGGCTGCGCTCAGGCCAAAAGGACTGCCTCCGAAAGGGCTCCTGTTCCGGGAGACACCTTTTCCAGGATGTCATCTAATGCCCTTTGCAAGGGGAGGCCACACAGCTGGAGCTTAGACGTGAACTCCTCATTCCACCTTGTAAGCCACACTGCCCTCGAGCTGTGTTAGCCAACACTGCGCACCTGGCGCCAACACGGAACGACTCAGCAGAGGCATCGGCCAGGAAGCCCATAGCACGTCTCAGAAGTGGAATGGAGTCCAAAGCTCTTTCCTGGGAGTACCCTGCAGGATGAATTCTCCCAGCTGGGTGAGCCACTTAAAGAGAGACCTGCTCACATGTAGAGGAAATGTACACCGTTAAAGACATAGCTGCCGCCTCCCAGGATCTTTTGAGGAAACTTTCCATTTTATGAACGAGGGGGTCCTTCAACCGGGAGGAATATTCAAAAGGCAACGTGGTCTTATATGCTAAGCTTCCCAAATGGAATACTGCCATAGACCTTCATGTTAGAAGTCCCATTGACTTTATAGAGACTTCCATAGAGATTCCCATTGGGTCTCTCATGAGGTCTCCCATCCAGCCCGTGACTGAGGCTCCTGCTGCTTAGCCTCAACAGTGTGTCAAGGGCATGCACAAAGGGTTTACAATAGTAGCTGATTGCTACCCTGGCCACCTGGATGTCCACCTTCGGGACCTCCCAGACAAAGTCATCACCCTCCAATCCACTCGGATGGGGTGAGCCGCTTAGCCTTCAGGCCTCTGAACATTTAGTCCTGCACAGAAGAAGGGGATTCCACCACCTCTACTCCCATGGTACAATGGACAGTGTCCACCAATGCACCCATGGACTCTGTGGAAAAATAGTAGTGTCCAGATTCTCGTGTCTGGACAGAGGCAACAGCGGCAATATCCTCGCCGTCCTCTAACGCTGAGCTCTGGCCAGCCTCCATGAGATCCACAGAGTCACAATCCTGGAGCTTCCTCTCTTACGGAGGGGAAGGCCCAGAAGCTGCAGCAAAACCCCGCAGTGCCGAGATAGAAGCCTGCACCTCTTCCCTAATGGATTGGAGCTCAAGCAGGGATGGGGAGTCCATCCTGACAACACTGTCAGTCATGGCCGACACCTTGTTGTAGGAAGAGGGACATTTTGTGCCGCAGCCACATTATTGCTCCCTTTCACAGACGGCCCTCGTCTCCCTATAGACAAAAAGGGAAGAGAAGGGGGTCCCAGTGTGAGTGCAGGGCTTAAATAACTCTACCCCTTGTGACCACCCCCAGAAACACTTACATGAGCTGGGGGAACGCTGGGCTCTGCAGAAGCAGAGGTGGAAGCCTATCACCTTCCATGTTTTAGGGATCAGCCTTACCTGGGTGTAGCTTCCGGCGGGTACTTATCCAGAAGTACCGTGCCCCCAACGAGGAACACCTGTTCCCTCCCTCCTCCTGGTCACCGGCCGCGGGCAGTAGCGCGCGAAAGTCCTGCTGGGTTCCCTGGAGCCGCGCCCAGCCTGCCACAGCCCTTACAGGAGCCGCCGCCCGAAACCGGAAGTGCCATCCCGGAACCGGAAGTGCCATCCCCGAAACCGGAAGTGCCTCCGCGGCACCTCTGATGCATGCCCCAGGGACCGCAGCTGGAGGAGGGAGACGCCGGAGAGCTGAACAGGCCTCCGGCGTTGCAATACACGGCCTGCTTTACCCCGTAGGACGCAGGAAGGCCGGATGGTCCCACCACGGGAGACCTGAGAAGGAGGAGGAGGCCGCCCCCGACGTCCATCCCTGGCCCGGCTGTAAGTACACCCCAATGCTGCCTCTGCCGGCCTGACAGCACTGGAACCTCTCCATGCCCCAAGGGGGACAGGAAGACACTGGAGTGCGGAGGAAGGGGAGGGGCTTTTAACCTCTCTGTGTTCCTGTCCCCCAATAGGGCGTGGACGACATCCTCCAATGCTGTCGTGGAAGGCGATGGGAGAAAATATGCATTATTTCAAACTTTGACAGGTGCCAAAGTATGGGCACCTCAACAGAAAAGTGACATTAAAGGGAACCTAACCCCACAAACTGACCCCCCACATCTTTCTACCTGTCCCTGCACCCCTCTTATCATTTCTAGCCATCCCTTTTGCAGAAAAAAATCGCTTTTGTAAAGTAGAGAAATGTTTCTATTACTTTGTCCTGTGTGAGTTCTCTGTTTCTATAATAGTCTCAATAGGCAGGCCTGTCTGCTGCAGCCTTGTAATTATGCACGCCCCTCTCTGCTTGCTGCCTTTGAGTGTCTGGCCGCATCATGGAAGGGGCGGGGCTAAATCGCGTCCTGCCGTTAGCCCGCCCCTTTTCATGACATGGCCAGGCTCTTAGCAAGGAGAGAGGGGCGTGCATAATTACAAGGCTGCAGCAGACAGGCCTGCCTGTGAGACTATTATAGAAACAGAGAACTCACACAGGACAAAGTAATATAACCCTTTCTCTACTTTACAAAATCGATTTTTTTCTGCAAAAGGCATGGCTAGAAATGATAAGAGAGGGTTCAGGGACAGGTATAAAGATACGGGGGGGTCAGTTTGTGGGGTTAGGTTCCCTTTAATATTTAGTAGATCCACCTTTTGCAAAAATAACAGCCTTTAGTCGCTTCCTGTAGCTGTTAATGAGTTCCTGGATCCTGGATGAAGGTATTTTTGACCATTCCTCTTTACAAAACAATTCCAGTTCAGTTAAGTTTGATGGTCGCTGAGCATGGACAGCCCGCTTCAAAACATCCCACAGATGTTCAATGATATTCAGGTCTGGGGACTGGGATGGCCATTCCAGAACATTGTAATTGTTCCTCTGCATGAATGCCTGAGTAGATTTGGAGCGGTGTTTTGGATCATTGTCTTGCTGAAAGATCCATCCCCGGCGTAACTTCAACTTTGACACTGATTCTTGAACATTATTCTCAAGAATCTGCTGATATTGAGTGGTATCCATGCGACCCTCAACTTTAACAAGATTCCCGATGCCGTCATTGGCCCACAGCCCCAAAGCATGATGGACCCTCCCCCAAATTTGACAGTGGGTAGCAAGTGTTTTTCTTGGAATGCTGTGTTTTTGTGGTGTCATGCATAACACATTGTTGTATGACTAAACAACTGAATCTTTGTTTCATCAGTCCACAGGACCTTCTTCCAAAATGAAACTGGCTTGTCCAAATGTGCTTTTGCACACCTCAGGCGACTCGGTTTGTGGAGTGCATGCAGAAAAGGCTTGTTTCGCATCACTCTCCCATACAGCTTCTCCTTGTGCAGTGTGCGCTGTATTGTTGACCAATGCACAGTGACACCATCTGCAGCAAGATGATGCTGCAGGTCTTTGGAGGTGGTCTGTGGATCGTTCTTGACTGTTCTCACCATTCTTCTTCTCTGCCTTTCTGATATTTTTGTTGGCCTGCCACTTTTGGCTTTTACAAGAACTGTCCCTGTGGTCTTCCATTTCCTTACTATGTTCCTCACAGTGGAAACTGACAGGTTAAATCTCTGAGACAACTTTTTGTATCCTTCCCCTGAACAACTATGTTGAACAATCTTTTTTTTAAGATCATTTGAGAGATGTTTTGAGGAGCCCATGATGCCACTCCTCAGAGAAGATGCAACTAGGAGAACAACTTGCAAGTGGACACCTGAAATTGCTTTTCTCATGATTGGATACACCGGGCTATGAAGTACAAAGCTCAATGAGGTTACCAAACCAATTTAGTGCTTCAGTAAGTCAGTAAAAAGTAGTTAGGAGTATTCACATCATGAAAATCAGAAGGGTGCCCATACTTTGGCACCTGTCAAATTTTTAAATAATGCATATTTCACATTTTTGGTTAGTACAAGAAACCTCATTTCAAACCTGAAATATTAATGTGTCAATAAGTTATTACATATATCACACTGAAATAGCTGGTGCAAAAAAACAATTTTAAACAAAAAAAAAAAATGAGTAAGATTAAGAGGGGTGCCCAAACTTTTTCAAATGACTGTATCTGTTTCTTTGTTAGTATCTCTGTCTGCTAAGTTTTTATAGGTGTCTAACCTGATATTTCAGTGAGCAGGCAGTCCTCCTTGCTTAGATCAAGATGGATTTTAGGATGGATGACCAGGAGGAAGAAATATAGAACTTTTAGTGACCATATTGACTTTTAAATATATACCAAACGCTGCCTAGATGCCAAGACTGTGAAAGGGCACACATCTATTGCTCCTTTTTCTAGTCTACTTCGCTGGTGATCAATAATCCACAGATTTCTATTTTACATCATGCTGAATGTTATAAGAAGCAATGTGATACAGATGCACAGATCTTTTGTTTACATGCTGTTCACCAGAACCACCCCAGCAATTCAATGGCCACAGAGTGAGCTAACCAACTCCAGTGTTGTTTCTTAAAGGGAACCTTTACACCTCAGAAGAAAATATTTTACGTTTCCTAACCATATACAGATTAGCAGAGGCAGGTTTTATCTTTTGGTCTATTTTTATTTCAAGAAGTTTCCCTGAGACGATAGGAGTTCTCTGAAAGGGTATACAAAGCCTAGATATATAATCGAGACAGCAATATTGAACTAATTCATTAAAGTGAAAATTCTGGTGGAAAGCGCTTTAATTAATCTCTGTATTTTTTCAGAACTACCAAGTATTTTTGGCATTTCAAGCCAATATCAACCAGCAACGGCCAATTTAATTGGAACACGAGCGAGATGGTGCATGGATACACCACCTTCGTCACTTTAACAAATAGGTTTGTGGCGTAACTTACTCCAAAAATATACTGAAGTCCCTGATTGGAACACATTTCCTCTGGAGACACAAGGCACTTGTAATGGTACCGTCAAACGCCGCAATCACGGCTGGCGATATGTGGCGATACAACGTGCGCACTCACGTTTTTCGTGCTCGCCTCAGGTCGCAGATGGCGGCTATTGTGCCCGGAACCTAAGGCAATGTATCGCTCCGGAAATGGCCTCACCTACAGTAGAAGCAATCTTGCCTCATTCCCTCGCCGCAATTCTAAAGGCAATGTGGGCGTGCATGTTCAGCGCGGCGAGGAGATAGGTGTGCCACAGTGGTTTACACCGCGCCCCATACACGCTCATTGGACAACGCAACAGCGTTACGATTGGTCAGCCGGCTCCGGAAGGCTGGCTAATACATGACGCTATAGTCTATCGGAGCTTGTCACAAATACACGCTGAGGAATCTGGCGACAGGCGAGAGGCAATTTATCGCCGCAAAATTCCCCAATCACACGCGTGAGACAATTTCACGGCGATTGCTCCGGGGCGACATATCGTCTTTATGATTCCAAGCCACGATTGCGGCGTGTGACGGTACCATAAGATGTGCTGAGTTCATCAAGTGGTATGCATATCTTACTGAATTAAGATGCATTAACTTTAGCGGTGCAATTTATTAAGACTAGGGTTCACAGCATCAGTATTCATGAACTGGGGTCTATAGGTCTTAAAATATTTGACAGATGGGAGTTTCACTTAAAAGTAAAGGTCCCCTGCTTCTCTAAGACATCTTACAGAGACGCACACAATTTGATCAGGCTACATAGTGTCCCACATAACAGTGTCGTCAGTTTGTGTCCTTTGAGTCTAAAATGCAATTTTAAATTACCTTGAAGCAATTCTCATCTGCCATACAGTGCTCCGCTTTCCACTGGTAACTGGTCTCCTTGGCTGTTCGGACACACTGAGTTATCAGACTGCCTCCAGCTGCTCCCCTCTTTTTCTCACTCAGGTACAGCTCCACCACCTTTAAGCATATCTCATCACTCACCAAATGATGGAGCTAAGAGAGACAAGAAACAGGTCAAAATAATGCACTACAATAAGGGTTCTAAAATATTGGGCTCATATTAACACAAGTCTGTCATACTCCAAAATTAAAATTAAACTGCTTAACCCCTTCAGCCCCAGGTGATTTTCTGTTTTTCCCTTCTCTTCTTCCAAGAACCATAACTTTATTTCCATCAATATAGACATATGGGGGCTTTTTTTTGCGGGACGAGTTATACTTTTGAATAAAATAATTTATTTTACCATATAGTGTAAAACTCACTTGTCGGTATGATGCCTTTGGTATCTACAAACTTTTAGTAACCTAACATGTATACTTTTACTGTTATCTAAGTTGTGAAAAAAATCTACCGTATATACTCGTGTATAAGCCGAGTTTTTCAGCCCAAAATTTGGCTGCTGGGGACCCCCAGGGGACTGCTGTGTACCCCCTGGGGGCTGCTGTATACTACCACTGGGGCTGCTGTATACTACCACTGGGGCTGCTGTATACTACCACTGGGGCTCCTGTATACTACCACTGGGGCTGCTGTATACTACCACTGGGGCTGCTGTATACTACCACTGGGGCTGCTGTATACTACCACTGGGGCTGCTGTATACTACCACTGGGGCTGCTGTATACTACCACTGGGGCTGCTGTATACTACCACTGGGGCTGCTGTATACTACCACTGGGGCTGCTGTATACTACCACTGGGGCTGCTGTATACTACCACTGGGGCTGCTATATACTACCACTGGGGAGGCCTGTATACCACACTGCTGGGGGCTGTATACCTGTGCTGGGGTCCACCCTCGGCTTATACACGAGTCAATAGGTTTTTCCAGATTTTTGGGGCAAAAGTAGGGGGGTCGGCTTATACACGGGTCGGCTTATACACGAGTATATACGGTAGTTTTTAAAGAAAAAGAATTGCACTTTTGTGCCCGTAGCGTTCTCATTTTTCGGGATCTGGGGCTGTGTGATGGCTTATTTTTTGCGTCTTGAGCTGACCTTTCTAATGATGTCATTCATGGGTAGAAGTGCTGTTTTGATCAATTGTTAATGCAATTCATTGCAATGCTACAGCAACCAAAAAACATAATTTTATCATTTGGGCTTTTTTTTCCCCTTTTTCCCCAGTTTACCAATCTCATTAATTTGATATATCGGGCATCCCTGAACGTGGCGACAGCAAACGTGTATTTTTTTTTGTAATAGTTTTATTTTCAATTGGGCAAAAATGGGGTTGATTTGAATTTTGTTTTTTTTCATGTTTTTAAAAACTTATTTTTTCTTCTTTTTTTTTCTTTTTACACTGCCCTCTAAGGGCCTCAAGACTGCACACTTCGATCGCTTCTCCTTGCCCAGATGTGCTGGTGAACAGGAGAAATGATCACTATCTATGGATGCCTAATAGCAAAAGTCGTGGCACACCATAAAACAAGAGTCAATGAAAAAAGATTGTTGTGAGAGTACTGTATTCTTTATTGAGAAGGTTTTTTCAGAATCTCTTTTGATCACACAGTTGAAAAATGCAAAATATTTTCAGCCACATACGGCTTTCTTCAGTGCAAATAACTTTTGATCAAAAAAAGGGTGAAGAGATTCACAATAATCAGAATCAGCGGTAAATACTGCCACCTGCTGCCTGAAAAACAGTGGAGGAGCCTGAATCCATGCACTGTAAAGTATTATGGCAATATGACAATACCCTCATATGAGACAGGATACTTTATTATGAACTTAATGTAGTATACCACTATTTCATGGGGCTCACAGTGGGAAATTGGCTATGTACACCATGTGTGTCCAGGAAGACTGTGAGCCCCATGAAATAGTGGTATACTACATTAAGTTCATAATAAAGTATCCTGTCTCATATGAGGGTATTGTCATATTGCCATAATACTTTACAGTGCATGGATTCAGGCTCCTCCACTGTTTTTCAGACAGCAGGTGGCAGTATTTACCGCTGATTCTGATTATTGTGAATCTCTTCACCCTTTTTTTGATCAAAAGTTATTTGCACTGAAGAAAGCCGTATGTGGCTGAAAATATTTTGCATTTTTCAACTGTGTGATCAAAAGAGATTCTGAAAAAACCTTCTCAATAAAGAATACAGTACTCTCACAACAATCTTTTTTCATTGACTCTTGTTTTATGGTGTGCCAGGACTTTTGCCATTAGATATCACTATGTTTTCCTGTGGCACCCACTAGCATTCATTGGTTGAGCTCAGCCTCACTCTATATTGATAGCATATCTATGGATGCCGGCACTCGCCGGGCATCCACAGGAAGTGATTCCTAACGGCATCCGGGGTCATCACTAGACCCCAGGATGTCAAGATAACACATCACAGTCCCGTGATCGAGTCAGGGGATCTCGGATGCCAGCAAGGAACAGCATAATCCCCGCCACCGTGCTTTGGATCACGCTGTCAGTGATTGACAATGCGATCCAAAAGGGTTAACAGCACCGATTGGATAACTGATCCGATCGACGCTGTTAGCTTCACGTTGGCTAATCAGATCAGCTGACATGTACAGGGAATGATACAAGCTCAGTGCATTACCTCTCATGAGAGGGAGGGACATGGGCCAAAGGCATAATATTACCCCCTGGTCGTGAAGGAGTAAATGAGTTATACAGGGCACTGCACTCCAATAAGTCATACTAGCAGTGTACTTACAGTGGAAGAAAAATTGACATTGTTTTCATATGCAAATAAGGGTGCTAAAGGTGCAGTGTTACAGCCTCCAATTTCAATATCTATCACTTTCCATGATCTTTTCTCGATTGACAGTGGTCACAGGCCCCTAGCAAGCCCTGTCTGAACTCCATCTGCAGTGTCACTATAGGCATGGACAATATGGGTGAAGATTTGCTCTGATCCCTGGCTCTTGTCTGAATCTACTTGATCGCTGCACTTCTGGGTGTATCAGTGTAGTGAGCAGTGGCTGCAGACAGGTGCCAGAAATCGGAGCACAACCACACAAAGTAAATCCGTGCCCCTGGGCTCAAGTCTCTGTGTGCACATTCAGGAATGTGAATAAAGTTCTAGCAGCACTAACTCTGGAGAAGTAAAGGATGTCAATCAAGATCAGGAAAGATCTCTGTGTGAAAATTGGAGGGTGTAACTGTGCACAGAGCAAATCAAAGCACTCATTTGCATATGAAATCTCAGACACAAATACTAAAATGTATACTGCAGGTATGATTTTATAAGGCTTCATTTTGGGAATTAAAGATTTATGAAAATCTGCCAAAACAGGTTAACTTACTGTGCATAAAAATAAGAAATAAGCGTATAAATAAAAACACTGAGTCACCTGTCGAGTTATGTTCTGAATCAATTTGTCCATGGTAAAGCCAATATAAGCGTGTATAGTGAACATCTCCCGAAGTGTATCCTCATAATGAGTGGGGTCTAGATTTCCTACCAGAAGGTTCCTCACCATATCTAAGAATGCGGGATAATATTCTTCTAACTCCACCTCACCTAAAATAAAAGAAGGGAATTAAAACTCATGGCTGTGTACACAAGAAAATACAAAGATTTTTTGCTGATGAGATTTCCTTTAAAGGAAATTAAATACATAGTTCTAATCTTATGATGTAAAGGCTGCACATTAAATAAATGGTACACAACAGCAATATCTATTAGATCAATATGTAGAGTTGCTCACTGGGCTGCTTAAGCCTGAGTTCCATGGCAGGCCCATTTGACTTCTCTTTCCTGCCTTCACACAGTAGTTTTTCTCGCTCTTTTTCAGTCCGATATTCCAGCAGCTGAAGCTGTGCCTGGCGATAGATCCTCAACAGTCGAGAGCAAAGTGTGTGGTGCAACCGATAGAAGAAATACCAGTTATTGTTAGCAAAGAACAAGCTGTACATCTCTTCTGTCATCTTCGGTGGGGGTTCTGGTGGAGATCGTGTAGGCGTAGTGGGCGTAGTGGGCTCTGGGGTTACTTCAGGGTTTGCAGCCTTCCTCCGACGTTCGGGAAGTTCAGTTACAGAAGGTTCTGTGGTCGTTTCTGGGGGAGTATCGTCAGTGGTGAACTGAACAGAGACTGACAAGAGGAGGAGGATGAGGAAGAAGAGAAAAAAAGTTCAGGGATGAACTGATTCAGAACTTGGCGGATAGTGTCCTTATCCTCTTTCTGGATGGCTGGCTGTCTTTTCACATAGTAACTAATCAACGATGATGCATCTTCTAATATTTGCCAGTCCTCATATGTATAAATAAGATGTGGTCCATTGGATGTAGCCGTCCTGCCTTCTGGTTGTTGTTCCTGATGCTATTAGGATTAACCAGAATAAAAAAAAAAAAGTTATCAATATGTTAATAAAACAGTTTCTGATTTAAGAAAAAGTGGTGAGAACTATATTTTGACCTTTGCTCTGAAGTAAATAACTAAACAGACCAAAACACACCCTCTGCATCTTGAGGTCAAATGGAGACAGCATATCTTGGCACTGCAATTTTCTGTGAAATCACAGGTAAACAGTATAGCTTCTACACACATGGTTAAAATTGTTGGTACCCCTTGTTTAATGAAAGAAAAACCCACAATGGTAACAGAAATATCTTAAATCTGACAAAAACAATAATGAATGAAAAATCTATGAAAATGAACAAATGAAAGTCAGATATGCTTTTCAACCCTGCTTCCATAGAATTTCTAAAAATATTAAACTCATGAAATAAGCCTGGACAGAAATGATTGTACCCCTGAAAATAATGTGACAAAAGAGACATGTTAAATCAAGGTGTGTCCACAATCTTCTAATCAGTCAGTGGGCCTGTATATAAGGCTTCAGTTACTCACCGTGCTATTTGGTGACATGGTGTGTACCACACTTAACATGGACCAGAAGCGAAGGAAGGAGTGGTCTCAGGAGATTAGAAAGAAAACCATAGACAAGAATGTTAAAGGTAAAGGTTTTAAGACTATCTCCAAGCAGCTTGATGTTTGTTTGACTACAGTTAGACATATTATTCAGAAATTTAAGATCCATGGGACTGTAGCCAACCTCCCTGGACATGGCCTCAGAAGGAAAGTTGGTGACAAATCAAAGACGGATAATACAAATGGTAACAAAAGAGCCCAGAAAAACTTCTAAAGAGATTAAAGGTGAACTTCAAGCTCAAGGAACAACAGTGTCAGATTGCACCATCCATCGTTGTTTGAGCCATAGTGGACTTCATGGGAGACGATCAAAGACGACCATTGTACAAAAAAAAAAAAATATATATAAAAAAGCCAGACTGGAATTTGCCAAACTACTTATTGACAAGCCACAAAGCTTCCGGGAGAATGTCCTATGGACAGGGAACACAAACGGAACTTTTTGGCAAGACACATCAGCTCTATGTTCACAGACGGAGAAATGAAGCATATTAACAGAACACTGTCCCTACTGTGAAACATGGAGGAGGCTCTTATGTTCTGGGCCTGCCTGCTGCATCTGGCACAGGGCGTGTTGAATCTGTACAGGGTACAATGAAATCTCAAGACTATCAAGGGATTCCAGAGAGAAATGTGCTGTCCAGTGTCTGAAAGCTTGGTCTCAGTTGCAGGTCACAGGTCTTGCAACAGGATAATGACCCACAACACACAGCTAAAAACACCCAAGAATGGCTTAGAGCAAAACATTGGACTATTCTGAAGTGGCCTTCTATGAGCCCTGATCTAAATACTATTGAGCATTTTTGGAAAGAGCTGAAACATGCCATCTGGAAAACGCAACTTTCAAACACAAGACAACTGGAGCAGTATACTCTTGAGGGGTGGGCCAAAAATACCTGTCGACAGGTGCAGAAGTCTCATTGACAGTTACAGGAATCATTTGATTGCAGTGATTGCCTCAAAATTTTAAGTTAAAGGACCATCATTTCTGTCCAGGCCTATTTCTTAAGGTTAAATTTTTTAAAATTCTGTGGAAGCAGGGTTGAAAAGCAATCCATTCATTTGTTAATTTTCATAAATGTTTTTCTTTATTATTACTTTTGTCAGATTCAAGTTATTTCTGTGACCATTGTGGGTTTCTCTTTCATTAAAGAAAGTTACCAACCATTTTGACCACGTGTGTATATTAGACAGCTCTATCATTACAGTTAGTGCTGGTTTTACTATCAATTAAATATATACGGTAAGTCTGCTCTAAATTTACTTAAAACTTCTCACCTCATCGTAGACGCTCTCTATTTCATTGAGTAGGCTCTTTGAGCGCAGAGCCTTGGTGTCATTCTGTTTGAAGTTGACGGCCTGATGATCAAGAGACTTTAGGTATGCCCTCTCATATTGTTCCCGCCATGTCTTATTGAACCCTTGCTGAGCTTCCCTCCACTCCTCCTCTTTTGCTTTTAATCTGTAAAACAAGACAGGGTTAGTGGTTAACATTTAGTGATTCTTTTGACAAATGTAAGCAAATATCACAACTGGTTAAAGATCCACTAGGGATAAATGTTGGGAAAATTCAAACTTTTTCATATCAGGTAAGTAGGAACCATTTTCTGCAGTGCACAAAAAAAATAAAAGATTGGCAGGGGTTAATACAGGGATTTTTGTGTACTCACCGTAAAATCCTTTTCTCAGAGTCCATCATTGGGGGAAACAGGACCATGGGTGTATGCTTTCCTGCCACTAGGAGGAGACACTAAGTAGAGCTAAAACTTAAGTCGTCCTCCTCCCTGCAGTATACACCCACCAGTAGGAGTAGTACTAAAGCAGTAGGAGAACATGTTAACGTAATAAGGTACAAAAGACTTAAGCCAAGGCTATGCGTAGGCCATTGAAGGCCACTTGGGGGAGCTGTGCCCCCCAATGATGAACTCTGAGAAAAAGATTTTACGGCGAGTACACAAAAATGCCTGTTTCTCCTTCACATCATTGGAGGACACAGGACCATGGGATGTCCAAAAGCAGTTCCTGGGTGGAAATTAGCAGAGTAGCAGTCGAGCATCATGCGCCAGCCGCTTACAGATGTGCAATGAGATATAGAAATTGGTTGCGCCACGCTGCTTTATATTTTTATATCCACTCTCTGTTAAGTCACCGTTACACTCACCTTTTCCTGTTGTGCTGTCCGCACAACAGGGGGGCTCACGTAGTGAGTGCACGGGGTCTCTCTCTGGACGGTGTGGATTTCTTTCCCTTTTTCCTCGGTGTCCGCCTGTGTAATTGCACGTGATCCGTCACGTGTTTTCCTCTCCTCTGTTAGATTTGTCTTCTCCTCCGGAGCTGCTCCACCGCTCTCCCCATAGGGAGATGGATATGCAGGCAATGGAATAAAACAATGTTTGGGTGAGCGCTGGGATATGAAGACAGCTACACTTCAACAAGTATTTTACCTGTAAGTTTATTGTTCAAATCACACTAGGTCCTCTCCCACAACATGTTTCGACGCTCAGGGCGTCTTCCTCAAGTGGCCACTTGAGGAAGACGCCCTGAGCGTCGAAACATGTTGTGGGAGAGGACCTAGTGTGATTTGAACAATAAACTTACAGGTAAAATACTTGTTGAAGTGTAGCTGTCTTCATATCCCAGACTCACCCAAACATTGTTTTATTCCATTGCTTACAGATGTGCGACTGCCGCTTGCACAATTTTCCTCCCTAGGCTTGCGTCTTCAGAGGCCTGGGTGTGGATGTTTTAGTGTTTGGTCAAGGTGTGCAGGTTGGACCAAGTTGCGGCCTTGCAAACGTGAGCTGCCGAGGCCTGGTGTCGAATAGCCCATGAGACGCCCACTGATCGAGTTGAGTGTGCCTTGATCCCTGCTGGTTTTGGCTTGTTTTTGACAAGATAAGACTCTTGGATTGCCGAGAGGATCCACCTTGCTAATGTGGATTTTGAAGTCACCATTCCTTGCCTAGGTCCTTCGGGGATTATGAACAGTGCTTCAGTTCTATGGAAGGGGGCTGTTCTGGAGATGTAGCATCTGAGAGCCCTTACTAGGTCCAGAGTGTGGAGCTCTTTTTCAAAAGCGGTGTACTGGTGCCGGGCAAAATGAGGGTAGAACGATATCCTGATTGAGGTGGAAGTGGGAAACTACCTTGGGCAAGAAGAACAGTGACTGAGGGGCGGGGCTACACGGGAGAGAAAAAAAAAAAAACTCTGTTTAAATGCTGCAGACAGGGAGAGAATGATTGGCAGCGGTGGGCATATTACACAGGCAGGGGGTGTGAATCTGCCCTTGGCTGCAGCCCCTAGCCACCTCCTTAGTGGCTGTAGCATGTAAGTTTTCTAACTGTATTATCTCGGGGTACAGGGCTGCTCAAGTGCTGGGTGACCCCTTGCCTGCATGCTGGTGACATGCTGTATCCAGTGCTGTAATTAGATCACCATACCTGGTTTGGTGACAGGTCCTCTTTAAGGTCGCTTTGTAGAAACTCCAAGATTGTAGGGATGGAGAAGAGGAGTGGGTTACGGTTGCGGACATTGCACCATTGGAAGAAAGTATTCCAGGTGCAGCGATAGATGCGCGAGGATGTTGGTTTGCGAGCATTAACCATGGTGGATATGACCTCTGGTGAAAAGACTGCCTGGGTCAGGACCCAAGATACAACAGCCATGCTGTTAAAGACAGGGCCCCTGAGTTCTGGTGGCAAATGGGGCCCTGGGATAAAGAGGTCTGGTCGGTTTGCAAGCTGCCAGGGTACGTCGACAAGAAGCTGCATGAGCTCTATGTATCACACTCGTCGTGGCCAGTCTGGGGCAATGAGTGTTACAGAGACTCCTTCCGCTTTGATCTTTCTGATGACTCGCGAAATCAACGGTAGTGGGGAAAGATGTGAGGGAGTTTGAATTGGTGCCATGGGAGGACTAACAAATCTACTCCTAGCGCTAAAGGGTCCCGGGACCTGGCTACAAAGGCATAGACTTTTGTGTTTAGCCTTAATGCGATTAGATCCATGTCGGGGGTTCCCCAGCGCTGACAAATTTGTAGAAAAACTTCTGGCTGGAAGGACCATTCTCCTGAGGCCAGTCCTTGGTGGCTTGGGAAGTCTGCCAGTTGTCTACTCCCGGGATGTGGACTGCTGATATGACAGAGTTGTTTCGGCCTAGCGGATGTTATGTTCCACTTTGCACACTGCAGCTTTGCTGCGTGTGCCGCCATGGTCATTGATGTACGCCACTACCGTGGCGTTGTCTGATTGAATGTGGATGGGGTGACCAGCTAGAAGGAGGTGGAAATGTTGGAGGGCTAGGCAAATCGCCCGTAGCTCCAGAATGTTGATTGGGAATGTAACTCATGGGGTGTCCATCGGCCTTGGGCTGTGTGTTGTCAATAGACGCCCCCCCCCAGCTAAGTAGACTGGCTTCAGTGGTGACAACTAGCCTTTAGACTGGAAGAAAGGATTTTCCCTGTGTGAGGGATGATGGCAGTGTCCACCAGTTGAGTGCCTTTTTGACTTGTGGAGCTAGGCAGTACCTGCGGTCAAGGCTGAAGGGACTTTTGTCCCAAGCCGAAAGGAGAGCAAGTTGCAAGGGTCGGAGGTGTAGCGGACTGAAGGGAACTGCTTCCGTTACCGCTATCAATTTGCCTAGGACCCCCATGCCGAAGAGGATGCATTGAGGTGATAGACATAAAAAAAAAAAAACTCCTTTGCGAACCGCTGTGGCCTTGTCTTGAGGGACGTGCAGTGTTGAAGGTCATCCCCAGCAAGGCTATTTTTTTGGCTGGCATTGGGGATGATTTGTCTATGTTTATGAGCCAACCTAGGCGAGCGAACGTGTCCGATGTTATTTGGATGCTGTCGAGGCAAGCCTGAAAGGATGGTCCCTTGATTAGCAGGTCATCTATATAAGGCAGGACGACCATGCCCCGTGAATGAAGGATAGTCATGACGGCTGCCATGACTTTCGTGAAGACTCTGGGCACAGTTGCGAGGCCGAAGGGCAGCACGGTGGATTGGAAGTGACATTTTTGAATGGCGAACTGCAGATACTTTTGATGCGGCGGGGAAAAATGGAAATGTGAAGAGATGCTTCTTGGATGTCGATGGTTGCTAGGGAACTCCCCTTTCTCCACTGACCTGATCACTGAGCGTAGGGATTCCATTCGGAACGGTCAGACTTTTACGAATTTGTTAAGGAGTTTAAGGTCTAGGATGGGGTGTACTGTTCCGTCTTTTTTCGGAACAATGAACAGGTTTGAGTAGCATCCTTTGAACCTCTTGGTTTCTGGTACTGGTGCCGTGGAACCGGTTTTGAGCAGGGATGGCTTTGAAGAACGGGCAAACATTTGGTTTGGGGGGACACGAGAGGAAAAAATGAGCTTGGGGGGGGTCGTCGGGACAAGAATTCTATCTTGTATCCCGACGACACCAGGTCTTTGGCCCAATTGTCATGGACGACAGCGAGCCTTGAGTGGCGGAACTGTTGGGAGACGTCCGCCTATTGTGCTGGTGTAAACCAGGTGGGGAGAGGAGTCATGCGGCGAATCTCTGGGGTCTAGTGCCTTTAGAGCGGGTTTGTTTCGGTTGGCTTTTACAGGCGGGATTGGTCTTGAATGGAAACAGGGTACTTCTGTTCCCATGGGGGGCCCGCCCTGCGCCTGTGTTAGCAGTTGAGGTGGGCCATCCGGATGTCCTGAGAGAGGGGCGAAATCATGACTGTTGCTGTATGCGGAAAAAAGGGCCCCTTAAGCTTTTGCTGGGGGAGAAATGTGCTTTTTCCTCCTGTGGCTTCGGAGATAAGTTGGTCCAGCTTTTCCCCGAATAGGCAACCACTTTGGTAAGGTACGGTTATAAAGGGATCTTTTAGATGCGTAGTCCACGTGCCATCCTCTGAGCCACAGTGTTCGGCAAATGGAAATGGCTTTCGATGCTGCCAATGCGGAGCAGTTAGCCATGTCTGAGGACACAAGCAAGAGGTACTCCCTTGCCGCCGAGAGGTGGCCAAATAGGTCAGTTGCCTCTTGTGGGAGGTCAAGGTCTTGTAAAATTTTGCGTAGGGTATCTGTCCAACATACCATGGCTTTTGCGACCCATGCCATGGTGAAGGAGGGGAAAGGGTTGCTCCTGAGGTTTCAAAGAACGAGCGCGCTAGGTTATTTGGCAGTCGTTGAGGTCTTTGAAAGATGAGCTTTCTGAGAGTGTTAGGAGAGTTCTGCTAGCTAGACGTGATACTTTGCGATCAACGTGATTCAGCCCATTCTTTACACAGGTCTGATGCAAAGGGGTATCTAGCTTCAACAAGTCTGTGACCTGCGTAGCGCTTCTCTGGGCGCTCCCTATGTCGTTAGATTATGTCCCTAAATTCTGGATGACTAGAGAAGAGTCGATGAGAGAGTTTTGCCTTTTTAAAGGACACTGCATGTTTCGGAGGGGTGGTAGGGTCATCATTGTCTTTTAGTGTTTGGTTAACGACTGCCATGAGGTTGTCAACCATTGTCTGGGGGGTCTTTCGTCTCCTGGTCCTGGGGCGATTCGGACTCAGAGTTCCCCTTCGGAGAGTAACTCACACTGGTCTCTGGATGACAGAGAGCAAGATGTGGAACCTATAGGTGACGTGGTGGGAGAGTGTCCCTGGGATGGACTTGTATGGGTCCATCTCCTGGTTGCACGCGGGTCCCTAGAGTGGGGACGTTCCCTGCACATTGACCGATCCCTTTGTGAGGAGCCTGACGGGGGAGAGTGAGAGCGATCCCGGTTGGTAGCACTGGCTACACAAGGAACGACTGCATTATTCTGGCTAACGAGTCTACCCATTGCATCAGTGCCAGGGCCCACACAGGGAAGTCAGATGTACTGAGTGTTGCATCAGTGGTATGCTCCATGGGGCATTAGGGTGTGCAATTTAGGCAGAGTTGCGAAGCGTGTCCCCGTGGAAGCACAGTCTGACAGTTAGTACATGATGCATTGATCCCTGGTGAGGGTTTTGTTATTTCTTTTGGATGGTTTGGGATATGCCAGTGTACCAAATTACAAAGGAAAGTGGTACTGCAGTGTATTAAGCAACAATTAACAAAGACTTCAAAACCATAACATGCTTTGACACATTCATCAGTCTCATGGTTTTCATAAACGTCCACTGTGAGGGCACGTTTTTAATGGACTATGTAGGAAACACTCCATCAATCTACAAAATAAGTGCAAGCACTAAGGAGTTGATGTTTCATAAAAATTACCACTTTATTGAACATATAAAGTAACAGACAGTACACCGTTAAAAAATGAAGTATTTTTGTGGATGAATCCAGATATGAACCACAAAAGAGTGATTGCACACTCAGGGTAACACAAATTTTGCACCATATAGTACCAAGTGGTTAGTCTCATTCATTAATATAGGGAGATCAGTGATAGCACAATCACTCAGTCACTGGTTTACTCACCCATAATGTTTTGTGCTGTTCCCTGGTCCAGTCAGTGCCCTCTGTTGTGGCCCCCCCTACGACCGTTTCGCAAGGCTTTCTCAAGGGGTCTTGTGATGTTACTGGCGACTTCAGCCGCCTTTTATTAGCTGCCGACCGCCGGATTACGATCGCCGCCATTACCGTCGCGTCACTTCCGCCGGTATTACTGGGTGGAAAGGGGCTGTGCGCATGACGCAGGACGCGTCATTGCGCGTGCGCACTACAGCCCGATTCTCCTCAGTCATAAGAGCCCGCACCGCTTTGTAGTTTTTAGATGACGGCGGCCATTTTGTTGGAGCACATTTATTTGTTAGTTTAATGGGCAGATAGTTTATCATGGCAACTGAATCAAGGACAAATTGTGTGTGTTTTTCCCCCTTAGGTGTCATTTCATACATACATAGCGAGTATTCACTCGTTCAACATACAGGTGAAGTGATAACTAAATTTTATATGAATATATCTAACAATCGTAGAACTATGTTCTAAGATTAGTGAACATGATTAATTATATTATGTTAAAGTGAGTAAAGTGCCTATAGTGCATAATAAATATATTTACAATAAAGGTTTACACAATAAACATCCCCATACCGAAACACATATCATAAAACAGCGCATCATCTCTACTTATTTGCATGAGTGAAACACATATAACAACAAGCGAAATCACCCCAGGGAGAACAACCTATTCGTCTGTTCATTGCCGTAATGCCATCCGGACATTTAAACAAGAATTTT
The DNA here is from genome assembly GCA_033576535.1 of Allobates femoralis. Lineage (NCBI taxonomy): Eukaryota > Metazoa > Chordata > Amphibia > Anura > Aromobatidae > Allobates > Allobates femoralis. The sequence continues at coordinate 432,020,691 of JARQOC010000003.1, forward strand.
CACATTATTTCTGTCTTCCAGCTTATATATTTTCCTTTTGTTCGACAGTTTCACAACAGCAGCTCATTAACTTCATTTGTGAATAAGTTCTCCTATTCGGATAACTACAATAATATAGATAAAGTTAAAATCACACAGACAAATGATGATAAGAAGAAAATACATTCCAATATTCCTTTTTTTTGCTTTTCTAATCTCATTGGAACAATCTGATGCACATTGGGGCTAAACCTATTATAGAAAAGGGGAAAAACTCAATTTTTCGTTTAACCCCTTGGGGGCCATAGTGTCTAGTTCCACAATCCACTTGCACTCAACTTGTGCAAGTGTTTTGGCCAAATCTCCTCCTCTGATTCCACCTTGCACTTGGTCTATCCCTTTGACTATCAATCCTGCTGGATCACAACCGTGAAAGAATCTGAAATGTTTGGGAAGAGTTTTTAATAATTTAATATCCTCAATTTGGCCAGCACCCATAATGTCCCGCACGTGTTCACGGATCCTTACACGCAACTGTCTCGTGGTCAGACCGATGTAGATCTTGCCACAGGGACAAGTTGCGTGATAAATCACGTGTGTCGTGCTGCAGGTGATGTATTTGTTGATCCTGTGTTTTTTTCTACCATTTGAGGTATCAAACTCAAAAGCTCGTTTTATATTCCCCTGCTTACAAGCTAGACAGTCACCACATGGGTAACATCCTTTTAGTGGTCTTTTTGCGTTACCTAAAAATGTATTTTTTCTTGGGATGTAGTGACTGCTAGATAGGATATCCTTCAAGTTTTTACCTCTACGTGCGGTAATCATTGGTCTCTCTGGTAGATGTTTTTGCAAAATCGGATCTGTTAAAAGAACAGACCAATGTTTACACAGCACCTCCCTGATTTTGGGCCATTGTGCGTTATAAGTGGAAATAAATCTCACCACTCCTGAATCTTGTGACCTTGGCATCTTTGGTTTAAATAGTAAATGTTCTCTAGTCATTTTTTTGGCTCTCATGTACCCCTTGTTTATACTTCTATTGCTGAACCCCCTGATTTCGAACCTCTCACGCATGTCACGGGCCTGTAATTCAAACCTGTCGTCGCTTGAGCAAATGCGCCTCAATCTCAGGAATTGACCAGTTGGGATCCCCTTTACTGTACTAGGTACATGTGCTGACGTGGCATGTAGCAGGGAGTTGACCGCTGTGGCCTTGCGGAATACATCCGTTTGAATTATCCCACTCTCTCCCACTTCCATTGCTACATCCAGAAACGTTATCTTTTTCCTATGTGCCTGGTACGTCAATCTTATGTTTAGATCATTTTTGTTTAGAGTCTCCATAAATGTCTCTAGGTCTTCTCTTGACCCCTGCCAAACAAATAGCAGGTCGTCTATATATCGATACCAACAGGGGACTTGATCCACACCCACAATGCCCCCAGTCTGAAACAGCGACCGCTCCCATCCGCCTAAAAACAAATTAGCGTAAGATGGGGCGCAAGCCGCCCCCATTGCTGTTCCACGTCTCTGCAAATAGAAGCGGTCGCTGAAGACGAAGGCATTGTGGGTGAGGACAAACTCCAACAATTCTAGTATCAACGTACACAGGCAAGGGTCCCAACTGGTCATTCCGAGGAAGAAGCGCACAGCCCTCATGCCGTCGCCGTGCGAGATACAAGTATATAGGGACTCGACATCGGCTGTTACCAGCCACATGTCCTCAGAAATTATTAGTCCCTCAGTTTTTGTAAGTATATCAGTGGTATCTCGCACGTACGACGGCAAGTCAACTACTAGTTGTTTTAGATAAAATTCCACGAACTTGCAGGGAGGCTCGCATAATCCACCTAAGCCCGAGACAATGGGACGTCCTGGTAAGATGATAAGGGAAATTGTTCCACTCATATTGATAAATTGAAACAACTGATGCACAGACGGGTCCGCCTATGGTGGAATAAGGCCTTTCTAGAAAACTACATACAGAAAGGACTCATACCACGGGGGTTGAGGATTCAAGTATTTCCCTCATTTGATATCCAAGATGAATGGTTTAAAAGAAGTTGGGAGGAGCTATCTAATAATTGTTCATGGGGCTTCATGGAACTTCTATGCAAACTTAATGGTCAAAATATAGTGGACTTAGAGAAAGAAATTGATGTGATACAGGGCTTGCTTAAAGATGAGGCTTCTCCAGAAATGATGGAAAAGATCAATAAGGAACTTGATCAAGAAATGAATAAATGGGAAAAAGAAATTAAAGTAACTAAAACTAAAAAATTCAAAAGAGACCAAACTGATCGTTTAAATAATCAAGTCTATAAATGGAGAAAAGGCAAGCCCAGAAAAGAGCGATCAAGAAATAACTCTATAGTCTCAATAGTCTCCACGGAGGGATCTGAAGCTGGAGGCGGTGGAGCTAAAATAGATGACACTGCACAGAAAAAGATAGCCAATAAAACCAACAAAAGAAAAAACATTCTCCCCAGTGGGTCAAAAAGATAGCAAACGTAAATCCAACCAACTTGAGGTAATTAACTTGTCTACTCATAATCTTTCTGATGCACAGATACAAGTTTTGCAATTAGGTTTAAACTTTGTCCCTAAAAATTGTTTTGATTATTTCACAGCTGTGAAAGACCTGAATTTGTTTGCCAGAAAAATGATTTTAAAAAAACTACATGATAAAAGCCAGGTGGAAGTTATTGATCCCATGCTCCGGGAGATTGAGACCTTGGAAAATCTGGAAGACCTGGGGGACGAAATATCTAACCCTCCAGGTATGTACCCTTCAAATTTGGCTCCCAAATCCACCACATTCCCTCCCTTGGCATTAAGCCCTCAAGTTGAGATCTTCACCAGGTTGGTCACTGACGATTTTGGTAGGATCTCAAGATATGAGGGTAGGGATAATTTAACATACAAACAAAGAGAAGCGTTAAGGGAATTAAAAGCCCTTGACGATATTGTAATCAGGAATGCAGACAAGGGAGGAAATGTGGTGGTTTGGCCTAAAAAGCAATATGAAAAAGAGGTATATAAACAACTCAATGATGGTGTTACGTATCATAAATTGTCTTGTAACCCCACGATGACGTATATTGCTGAGCTCCAAGATATCTTACAAAGAGCCTTTGACAATGGGATAATATCGAAAAAATTAAAGGATGGGCTGTTGGTAGAAAACCCTAAGATGCCAACATTATACTTAATTCCAAAAGTCCATAAAGACATATTAAATCCGCCAGGACGTCCCATTGTCTCGGGCTTAGGTGGATTATGCGAGCCTCCCTGCAAGTTCGTGGAATTTTATCTAAAACAACTAGTAGTTGACTTGCCGTCGTACGTGCGAGATACCACTGATATACTTACAAAAACTGAGGGACTAATAATTTCTGAGGACATGTGGCTGGTAACAGCCGATGTCGAGTCCCTATATACTTGTATCTCGCACGGCGACGGCATGAGGGCTGTGCGCTTCTTCCTCGGAATGACCAGTTGGGACCCTTGCCTGTGTACGTTGATACTAGAATTGTTGGAGTTTGTCCTCACCCACAATGCCTTCGTCTTCAGCGACCGCTTCTATTTGCAGAGACGTGGAACAGCAATGGGGGCGGCTTGCGCCCCATCTTACGCTAATTTGTTTTTAGGCGGATGGGAGCGGTCGCTGTTTCAGACTGGGGGCATTGTGGGTGTGGATCAAGTCCCCTGTTGGTATCGATATATAGACGACCTGCTATTTGTTTGGCAGGGGTCAAGAGAAGACCTAGAGACATTTATGGAGACTCTAAACAAAAATGATCTAAACATAAGATTGACGTACCAGGCACATAGGAAAAAGATAACGTTTCTGGATGTAGCAATGGAAGTGGGAGAGAGTGGGATAATTCAAACGGATGTATTCCGCAAGGCCACAGCGGTCAACTCCCTGCTACATGCCACGTCAGCACATGTACCTAGTACAGTAAAGGGGATCCCAACTGGTCAATTCCTGAGATTGAGGCGCATTTGCTCAAGCGACGACAGGTTTGAATTACAGGCCCGTGACATGCGTGAGAGGTTCGAAATCAGGGGGTTCAGCAATAGAAGTATAAACAAGGGGTACATGAGAGCCAAAAAAATGACTAGAGAACATTTACTATTTAAACCAAAGATGCCAAGGTCACAAGATTCAGGAGTGGTGAGATTTATTTCCACTTATAACGCACAATGGCCCAAAATCAGGGAGGTGCTGTGTAAACATTGGTCTGTTCTTTTAACAGATCCGATTTTGCAAAAACATCTACCAGAGAGACCAATGATTACCGCACGTAGAGGTAAAAACTTGAAGGATATCCTATCTAGCAGTCACTACATCCCAAGAAAAAATACATTTTTAGGTAACGCAAAAAGACCACTAAAAGGATGTTACCCATGTGGTGACTGTCTAGCTTGTAAGCAGGGGAATATAAAACGAGCTTTTGAGTTTGATACCTCAAATGGTAGAAAAAAACACAGGATCAACAAATACATCACCTGCAGCACGACACACGTGATTTATCACGCAACTTGTCCCTGTGGCAAGATCTACATCGGTCTGACCACGAGACAGTTGCGTGTAAGGATCCGTGAACACGTGCGGGACATTATGGGTGCTGGCCAAATTGAGGATATTAAATTATTAAAAACTCTTCCCAAACATTTCAGATTCTTTCACGGTTGTGATCCAGCAGGATTGATAGTCAAAGGGATAGACCAAGTGCAAGGTGGAATCAGAGGAGGAGATTTGGCCAAAACACTTGCACAAGTTGAGTGCAAGTGGATTGTGGAACTAGACACTATGGCCCCCAAGGGGTTAAACGAAAAATTGAGTTTTTCCCCTTTTCTATAATAGGTTTAGCCCCAATGTGCATCAGATTGTTCCAATGAGATTAGAAAAGCAAAAAAAAGGAATATTGGAATGTATTTTCTTCTTATCATCATTTGTCTGTGTGATTTTAACTTTATCTATATTATTGTAGTTATCCGAATAGGAGAACTTATTCACAAATGAAGTTAATGAGCTGCTGTTGTGAAACTGTCGAACAAAAGGAAAATATATAAGCTGGAAGACAGAAATAATGTGAAAATTCTTGTTTAAATGTCCGGATGGCATTACGGCAATGAACAGACGAATAGGTTGTTCTCCCTGGGGTGATTTCGCTTGTTGTTATATGTGTTTCACTCATGCAAATAAGTAGAGATGATGCGCTGTTTTATGATATGTGTTTCGGTATGGGGATGTTTATTGTGTAAACCTTTATTGTAAATATATTTATTATGCACTATAGGCACTTTACTCACTTTAACATAATATAATTAATCATGTTCACTAATCTTAGAACATAGTTCTACGATTGTTAGATATATTCATATAAAATTTAGTTATCACTTCACCTGTATGTTGAACGAGTGAATACTCGCTATGTATGTATGAAATGACACCTAAGGGGGAAAAACACACACAATTTGTCCTTGATTCAGTTGCCATGATAAACTATCTGCCCATTAAACTAACAAATAAATGTGCTCCAACAAAATGGCCGCCGTCATCTAAAAACTACAAAGCGGTGCGGGCTCTTATGACTGAGGAGAATCGGGCTGTAGTGCGCACGCGCAATGACGCGTCCTGCGTCATGCGCACAGCCCCTTTCCACCCAGTAATACCGGCGGAAGTGACGCGACGGTAATGGCGGCGATCGTAATCCGGCGGTCGGCAGCTAATAAAAGGCGGCTGAAGTCGCCAGTAACATCACAAGACCCCTTGAGAAAGCCTTGCGAAACGGTCGTAGGGGGGGCCACAACAGAGGGCACTGACTGGACCAGGGAACAGCACAAAACATTATGGGTGAGTAAACCAGTGACTGAGTGATTGTGCTATCACTGATCTCCCTATATTAATGAATGAGACTAACCACTTGGTACTATATGGTGCAAAATTTGTGTTACCCTGAGTGTGCAATCACTCTTTTGTGGTTCATATCTGGATTCATCCACAAAAATACTTCATTTTTTAACGGTGTACTGTCTGTTACTTTATATGTTCAATAAAGTGGTAATTTTTATGAAACATCAACTCCTTAGTGCTTGCACTTATTTTGTAGTGTATTAAGCAATTTGCTTTGAAAGACAAAAGCAGACACTGGTCAAGGGGGGAGAAATGCTGCAGGGAAACAAGTCTCCTACTGGAGCTTACCTGGATCCTGTGTCCCCTTTGATCTTTGTGCAGCATGCAGAGGTGCTGGGCAGAGGAGCTTTCGCTTCAGAGGCACAAGAAGAAAGGGCTCTGTAGTGCCAGCCCACTGTGCTAGTGTGTGGGCTCCATGGGTGGGACTTGCTTCAGTGCCCCACGTGTAGTCCATTGTCTGCTTGAAATTCACGCTGATGTGGGGGCGTGGCATAGATGTGTGGCCCTGTGATTATTAGCCGGCACGCACACTGGGGAGCATGTCTTTAACGCGCATCATTAAGGAGACGTGGAGTATACGGACTCCAGTCATGGGGAGTGGGCGGCCAGTGATGCAGCCGTGATTGGGCGCCCGTCATTAGGAGGTGTGTTTGCCCTGCGTCATGGGGAGTGGGCGGGGAGTGAGGCCGGTGACGCGGGCGTGTAGAGGCTCGGTGCGATTGGTAGCTTCGGCTGCCAATCACAGACGGGGCGGTGCTGAAGCGATTAGTGCGGGCCCCGGAGCCGCGGTGGGACCCGTGATACCTGTGGGGCTGTGCTGCTTTTATGTACCATCCCCAAGCCCCATGCCCAAAACGCGCACCCCAATCTTACCAGTGGTGTACGTCCCGGCATGGAGCCACGACAGTAGGATGGGACACAGGAACCTGGGAGAGTGGTGTCTGCCTGCAGCAGCATGTTCCTGTTGAGCACCGTGTGGTGCTATTTCACGTGCTCTCAATCACCTGCTCCTTGAGTGGAGGTGGTGAGAGGGTCGGATTGCACTCCTTGCATCCCCGCTGCTATAAAGTGGGATGTACTGGAATGTGTGCAGCTGGCAGCTGAATGTCTGTGGATCCCCTGGGGTTGAGTCCGCAAGGATGCGACAGACTGCCGTCCAGCAGGGGAGAACATCAACCACAGTGCTGGTCCTGTGGTCGAGTGGAGAGAACAGAGCCCTTAAAGGGAACCTGTGGTGGTTTATGCCTCCCCAGCTATCACTGTCTGTGCCTGCAGCTTTATAATACTACTAGCTGGGTGCCCGATGCAGATGCATCGGGATTCTAGCAGAGCGAGTCTCTGACTCGCAATGGCCGCTTCGCGGCCAATGCTTCGCGCTGCTAAGGCGACTCGCCATGCCCGCTGCGCGGGCATAGCGAGTCGCCTTAGAACTGCTCGCAATGGCGCGGCCAATGCTTCGGGCGTATCCACATGACGACATTGACTCGCAGCGAGAGCGGACTCAAAAGGGGCAAAAATCCCATTCGTGATTATATAATAGATTCTAATCATCCCTGTCTGAGCTCAGTGTAATGTTAAAGGTGAAAAAACAGAATGTACAGACTTACATTTCAGTTAACACCTTGGAGGAGGGAGACTGTCTGGCAGGATAATAGTTAACTCACTATTAGGACCTGTGTGATGTAATGATCATGTGACCATAGTGGGCGGAGCCAAGCAAGCAAACTTATGTTCTATGGGAACTTACCTCCGCCTATTGTAGTCACATGATAATGAATTCACACATCAGGTCTCCCAACATGTTCTAACAGAAGGTTGAAATGTTAAAGGGATCCTGTCACACCCAAAACACCTCAAAACCTATTAAAAACTGTCCCTACAGCATAGTAACACTTACCCTACACTCCTTTTACCTCCTAAAAGCACCAAGTGAAATAGGAGAAAATTTTTATTATAGTACCTCATTATGGATGATAATGAGTGACTATGCTATTCATAGTCACTCATCCAGGCTCTCCCACTGCATGATATCACGGCTCCATAGGCGTGATCTTGGAATCTGATTAAAATGCGCGCCTCCCCACCGCTCTCCTGTGTCTCGGCCGGCCTGTAGTGGGGCTCGGTGACGCGATACGCGTCATTTCTGGCGCCGGGTGACGTATACACCCGCGCCGCTCTGTTAGCTTCAAAACGCGCACTGCGTATGCGCACGCGCATGCGCAGTGCGCGTTTTGAAGCTAACAGAGCGGCGCGGGTGTATACATCACTTGGCGCCGGAAATGACGCGTATCGCGTCACCGAGCCCCACTACAGGCCGGCCGAGACACAGGAGAGCGGCGGGGAGGCGCGCATTTTAATCAGATTCCAAGATCACGCCTATGGAGGCGTGATATCATGCAGTGGGAGAGCCTGGATGAGGGACTATGAATAGCATAGTCACTCATTATCATCCATAATGAGGTACTATAATAACATTTTTCTCCTATTTCACTTGGTGCTTTTAGGAGGTAAAAGGAGTGTAGGGTAAGTGTTACTATGCTGTAGGGACAGCTTTTAATAGGTTTTGAGGTGTTTTGGGGGTGACAGGATCCCTTTAACTATTAACTTGCCAAACAGTCTTCGTCCTCCAAGCTGGAGACTGACTGCCTCATTACATAAGGAAATGTAAGTGTATAAATGCTTTTTTTTCATCTTTCACATTACACTATGAGCTCAGACAGATGATTAGAATAGTATCATAAAGCTACAGGTACAGACAGTGATATTTGGGGGGCATAAACAACCTGACAGGTTCGCTTTAAGAGATCTGTAGATCTGTCACCCCTAAAAAAAGAGAATTTTGTTTACTTACCGTAAATTCTTTTTCTTCTAGCTCCTAATTGGGAGACCCAGACATTGGGTGTATAGCTTCCGCCTCCGGAGGACACACAAAGTATTACACTTAAAAACAAGAAGTGTAACTCCTCCCCTACTGCCTATACACCCCCTCTAGGAGGAATCCCATCAGTTCGGTGCACAAGCAGGAAGGAGGATAAAACCCACATCAAGACTAAAAGGTCCGGTTAAACATTGTCGGCCAACAGGGCCAAAAGAGCGACATGTACAACACCAGTCACTCACATAAAAGAACAATGCCCAAAGGCCAACAGGGTGGGTGCTGGGTCTCCCAATTAGGAGCTAGAAGAAAAAGAATTTACGGTAAGTAAACAAAATTCTCTTTTTCTTTTTCGCTCCATTGGGAGACCCAGACATTGGGATGTCCAAAAGCTATCCCTGGGTGGGAAGAGACCCAAGCAAGACAGTAACTTCAAATGTGAGCAACCGCCGCCTGAAGGATCCGTCTACCCACATTAGCTTCAGCCGAAGCATATGCATGAACCTGATAGTGTTTCGTAAAGGTGTGCAGGCTAGACCAAGTGGCCGCCTGACACACCTGTTGCGCCGTGGCCTTATGACGTAGGGCCCACGAGGCACCCACAGCTCTTGTGGAATGTGCCTTAATCCCAGCCGGCACAGGTGTACCAGAGAGAATGTAGGCTTCCTGAATGGGAGCCTTGATCCACCGAGCCAAGGAGGACTTGGAAGCCTGCGTTCCTTTCTTCTTGCCCGTCGTGAGAACGAACAGGGCATCCGAGCGGCGAAAGGCAGCCGTGCGGGAGATATAAATCCTGACCGCTCTGACCAGGTCCAGAGTATGGAGGGACTTCTCATACTGGTGAACCGAATTAGGACAAAAAGATGGCAGGACAATGTCTTGATTCAGGTGGAACGGGGACAGCACCTTCGGTAGAAACTCCGCCACAGGACGGAGTACCACTTTATCCTGGTGAACTACCAGGAAAGGAGATTTGCAGGACAGAGCTGCCAGCTCCGAAACTCTGCGCAAAGATGTAATAGCCACCAGAAAGGCCACTTTCTGAGAAAGTCTCAAGAGAGACACCTCCCTCAAGGGTTCGAAAGGCGGCTTCTGCAAAGCCGCGAGAACCATATTAAGGTCCCATGGGTCCAGAGGACGTCTGTAGGGGGGAACAATGTGATTTGCCCCTTGTACAAACGTCTTGACCTGAGGCAGGTTAGCCAGACGCTTGTTGAAAAGCACAGAAAGAGCGGAGATCTGGCCCTTTAGGGAACTGAGAGCCAACCCCTTGGTCAACCCGGACTGAAGAAAAGCAAGCAGGGTTGTAAGAGAGAAAGGCCAAGGGGACTTTCTGTGGAGACGACACCAAGAAAAGAAAATCTTCCAGACTCTACGGTAAATTTTTGCCGAGGCAGGTTTCCTGGCTTGTCTCATGGTTGCGGCGACTTCCGAAGAAAAGCCACAGGATGTCAGCAACCAGTCTTCAAGTGCCACAAAGTCAGGCTGAGGGCCGCTGAATTGTGGTGGAAGAACGGCCCTTGAGACAGTAGGTCTGGCCGGAGAGGGAGCCTCCACGGAATCCCCGTCGAGAGCTGTAGAAGATCCGGATACCAGGCCCTCCTGGGCCAGTCTGGGGCGATGAGCAGGGCTTGATGACATTCCATCCTGAGTTTCCGAAGAACCCTGGGTAATAGAGGGATTGGAGGAAACACGTACGGAAGGCGAAACCTGGACCAATCCTGGACCAGAGCGTCCGCCGCCGCTGTCCCGCGAGCGAGACATGAACCGCGGGACCTGGTGGTTCAACCGAGAGGCCATGAGGTCCACGTCTGGAGTGCCCCATCTGTCGCAGATGTGCCGAAAGACATCTGGGTGAAGAGCCCATTCTCCTGGGTCCATACCTTGCCGACTTAGATAGTCGGCCTCCCAATTGTCCACTCCCGGAATATGTACTGCTGAGATGGACGAGCCGTTGTCCTCGACCCACTGCAGGATACGGTGGACTTCTGCAAGGGCCTGAGGACTGCGAGTGCCTCCCTGGTGGTTGATGTAAGCGACTGCGGTGGCGTTGTCGGATTGTATCCGAATCGGATTCCCCGTCAGGAATCTCTGAAAAGCCAGAAGAGCCAAATAAATGGCCCGAATCACCAGAACGTTGATCTGAAGGGAGGATTTCCGCTTTATCCAGGTGCCCTGTGCCCGGTGGTGAAGAAAAACGGCGCCCCAGCCTAGAAGACTGGCGTCCGTGGTCACCACCAACCAAGAGGGGGGCAGAAAGGATCTGCCCCGAGAGAGGGAGGAGGGAAGCAGCCACCAACGAAGAGACTCCTTCGTTTCCGACAACAGAGGGATGTGTTGGTCGAGGGAGGAGGACTTCTTGTTCCATCCGCGCAAGATCTGCAATTGCAGCGGACGGAGATGGAATTGCGCAAATGGCACTGCTTCCATGGTCGCCACCATCTTCCCTAGAACGTGCATCAGACGCCTGATGGACACTGAGTCTGACCGCATGAGAGACTGGACCTCCTCCTGGATCGAGATCTGTTTGTCGACCGGAAGGACGATCAGAGCCGGGGCAGTATGAAACTCCATGCCCAGATAAGTTATGGACTGAGCAGGCAGAAGAACAGACTTGGGTACGTTGATCAACCACCCGAAGTGCTGCAGCGTGTCTAGAGTAATCGAGAGACTCCGCTGACACTGCTCCGCAGAGGGGGCCCTGACCAGAAGGTCGTCCAGGTACGGAGTCACTGCATGGCCCTGAGAATGCAGAACCGCCACCATCGCCGCCATCACCTTGGTGAAGACCCTTGGTGCGGAGGCCAGGCCGAAGGGCAGAGCCACGAACTGAAAGTGCTCCTCTCCTACAGCGAACCTCAGCCATCGCTGATGTGCCGGAGCGATGGGGACATGAAGATAGGCTTCCTTGACATCTACTGAGGCTAGGAAGTCCCCCTGAGATAGAGACGCTATCACAGACCGCAGAGATTCCATGCGGAATGACCTGACCTTCACGTGCCGGTTGAAAAGTTTGAGATCCAAAACCGGTCGTACCGAGCCGTCCTTTTTGGGAACCGTGAAGAGGTTCGAGTAGAACCCCCGGAATCGTTCCCCGGAGGGAACCTGGGTCACCACCCCGTCTCGTCTCAAAGCGTCCAGCGCCTGACAAAAGGCCAAGGCCCTTGTTGGCGGGGGCGAAGAGAGACAGAAACGAGTCGGAGGACGTGAGGTCAGTTCTATTCTGTAGCCTTGGGTGACGACGTCGACTACCCATTGGTCTTGGATCTGGCAGCGCCAGATGTCTCCAAAGTGGGAGAGCCTGCCACCGACCAAGGATGTTGCTGGGAGAGGCGGCGAGTCAAGAAGAGGCCGCCTTGGCAGCTGTAGCGCTGGCTGGCTTCCTTTGTTGATTTTTGGACCTCCACGTCCGGCCTGACTTCTGATCCCTGTCCGTACGGGAGGAGGAGGAGGACGACGTCTTTGAGGAGGGACGAAAGGCACGAAACTTGTCGTGCATCGGACGCTGACCAGACTTCTGTACCTTGGTTTGAGGTAAAGAAGTTGACTTTCCACCCGTGGATTCCTTGATGATGTCGTCCAATTGTTCGCCAAAGAGCCTGTGTCCCGCGAACGGGAGGCCTTGTAGGAATTTCTTGGACGTGGCATCAGCCTTCCAGTCACGCAGCCACAGCATCCTGCGGGCTGCAAGAGAGTTAGCCGAGGCCACTGCGGTACGGCTGGCGGATTCCATGACGGCCGATTTGGCGTAGTCAGTAAAAGCAGACGCTTGAGCAGTAAGGGTAGTCACCTCAGGAAGATCCTGAGCTACCGCATTCAGTTCTGTCAAGCAGGCAGAAACAGCTTGCAGAGCCCAGACTGCAGCGAAAGCCGGGGCAAACGAGGCTCCTGTAGCCTCATAGATTGACTTCTGCAGAAGTTCAATCTGTCGGTCAGTGGGGTCCTTAAGAGTGGAGCCATCTGCAACCGACATGACAGTATTGGCCGACAACCTGGAGACCGGGGGGTCTACCTTAGGAGAGGCCGACCAACCCTTCACAACGTCAGAGGGAAAAGGATACCGAGTATCCTTCTGTTTCTTGGAAAAGCGCTTGTCAGGACAAGCTCTGGGGGTCTGAACCGTTGATCTAAAGTTTGAATGATCAAAGAAAGAGCCCCGGGGTCTGGATGGAGGAAGGAACTGATACAGTTCCTCTGAGAGCGAGGTGTCCACCGTGGGAGGGGGAGCCGTGAGGTCCAATACCGTATTAATGGAGGACACCAAGTCATCCACGAAGGAATCCTCCTCTGAGGCCTCGTCCGAGGGCCTCACGGACTCCTGACCATCAGCCCCCTCAATCTGAGAACCCTCAGTCTGCTCCGTGCGAAGAGAGGAGGCCGGAGAGAGTGCTCTACGTGGGCGTTTAGGTGGCCGAGGAGAGGGATCTGCGTCCGAGACCCCTGTATTGTCTCCAGGGTCCACACCCCCAGCAGGGGACGACTCGCTGAGGTGCCTGTGGCGTGAGGCAGAGGGACCGGGGGCGCTTTCCCGGTGACCAGCCTGCAAAGATTCCTGCAAGACCCTGGTCAGAGCCGTCATGGACTGGGCAAAAGACTCTGAAAAGGTCCTAGTGAAAGCTACAGTCCAAGGAGGGACATCCTGGTCCCCCTGACTCGGGGAAGGCTCTGATGTAGCAGAGCTTGGGGGAGCCCCCTGAGCCTCTACAGAGTCATGTAAAGAGCAGACAGTGCAATGAGGGTAAATAGACCCAGCAGGCAGGGCAATCTTGCAGGCAGTGCAAGAAGAGTAAAATGACTTCACCCTAGGGGCTTTGCACCTGGTGGAAGACATGTCGCCCTTAGAATTAATCCTCCCAGAGGGAAACAAGCCAGAGGGGGGAATAGGAGAAGGAAAGGCACCAACAGGAGACCTGTGGTGACTTACCAGACCGACCAGGGAGTGTGTGTGTACTGGCAGCTGCAGAGTGCAGGGAGAGACGCTGGGAGTATGGGATCAGCAGTCTCCAGCCCCTACATAAGATGGCCGCCGGAGCCGAGCGAGGGGGCGTGGCCTAGCAGCCCGGGAATCCGGAGGGCTACTCCCCCCTCTCCCAGCCAGGCTATGATGCAAGCCCTGGCTGGGAGCGGCCGAGCTCCAAGACCGCCCCCAAAGGCGGGCGGGCCCGCCTCCCTTGGAGCCCGGGCTCATGGAGGAAAACAAGGCCTCAATGAAGCCGGGGCCTAAATTTAGAATGCCGGCCCGCGCTCGGGAGCACCCGAGCGCGGTAGTACCAGCGACCCCCGGGAAACCCGCGGCGCTGCAGTGGCAGGCCGCTAGGGACCGGGAAAATACCACCATGGGCCCCTCTAGAGTGTGAGCAGCTGCAAACACATTAAAGAGCCCACTGAAAAGGGCATGAGAGCCTGGAGGGAGCACACACAGAGGGACAATGTCTCCAGAGTCCACATACTCCCTCCCCAGGTGGATGGACCGGGCTGCAGCAGGGCAGGCAGGGCAAGCATAACTCCCAGAGTACCTTAATTAGGTGCAGGGGACCGAGCCCTGTGGTCCACGACACCAGCCGACAGGATCCCTAGGGGCTGTGGATGGAGTCAGAGCTCCAGAAGTTCTGGGAGCCTGTACCGATCCCACTTCTCCAGAGCCCCGAGGGGATGGAGAAGGAAAACGCAGCATGAGGGCTCCAGCCCGTCGTACCCCAAGGGTACCTCAACCGCCTCTGCCCGAGGGTGAGGAAGGAGACATGCTGGGGATCCCATGGATCCTCTTTGCTTCCATCCGACACTCTCCGAGGAGAGTGAGTAAGACTAAGTGAGAGTGCATGAGTGCAGAGTGTGCCTCCTTCAACACAAAGCTAAGAACTGATGGGATTCCTCCTAGAGGGGGTGTATAGGCAGTAGGGGAGGAGTTACACTTCTTGTTTTTAAGTGTAATACTTTGTGTGTCCTCCGGAGGCGGAAGCTATACACCCAATGTCTGGGTCTCCCAATGGAGCGAAAAAGAAAAGAGAAGTGATTATAAGGGGTGCGTGTTGCCTTGTGCGACCCCCATGTAAAAGGACAGCGGCGCCCTTAAGGGAGCCGTCGCCTGTTGTAAAACAGTAAAAGGTTAAAGAAAAAGGAAAATTAAAAAATTAAAAATAAAAAGGGTAAACATGGTCTGATTAACAGATCACACGTGTCTCCATGCAACACTAAGCTAAAACTAACCAACTTCCTACTCCTACTGGTGGGTGTATACTGTAGGGAGGACTTACGTTTTAGCTCTACTTAGTGTCACCTCCTAGTGGGAGGAAAGCATACACCCATGGTCCTGTGTCCCCCAATGATGCGAAGGAGAAAATTATTTACTGATACATTTCTTAATATAGATTGATAACTAATCACTTTGCTAAGTGGCTTGTACTGTCTACACCAGCAGTCACTAAGCCATAAGATTGGCTGCAGCGGGTACAGGTGCCGTAGTCATGATGCCAACATTGTGGTCTCTCAACAAAGGTAGGACAATGGTGGAGAGGCACTGTCATAGCTAGGGAGGGTTGAGTGTATTTGATCTCTGAAAAAGCTAGTGTGGATGAAAATCCTGATCCCAGAAAACCCCTTTTAAAAAGTATTTCAGGTGTCTGAATCATGTAGCAAAGGTTTTTTCTATTCCATTTGACTTACATTATATACCAACAGTGGGAATGAAAAGTATATCACACAATGTCCCTCTATACATCTTCATATTTTAGGATAGTTGCTTTGTTCAGGGTCACAAGTATAAGCCAATACTTGAAAAATTTAGTATTAAATCTCATTTTATCACTAACCGTTTCAGTACAACAGGTACCGCAGTGACTGGGTTTTTTTTAAGGCTCTCTATGATATCTGGAGCCTTGTCTCCATAAATGCGGTAGATAGCCCGCCGCTGGATAACCTCAGATGTGCCTCCCAAACAATCATCTAGTCGAAATTTCTCCTGATCCTCGGCAGACATGCGAGAAAGTTTCTTTTGGACACTCTCCAGTACTCGAATTGTTGCCAAATTGGTCTCCAGAACTACATCCAGCTGTAGAACGTAAAAATGACAACTGTTAAGATGGCACAAAATATGACACTCCAATTTAAAAAGGTAATGTGTCTGAAGGATCTTACCCCCCTAACCCATCCAGAAAGTTGAATAAAAAGATAACATGGTATCTGTGATACAATGTTTTTTTCCAGGGTAATGAACATTTTTCTTATATGTAAGGCCCCTTTCACATCAGCGTTTTTTTTTAAATCGCGGCAGATGCGGTGAAAAAAACGCATCTGCCGTGATTACCGCATAACCGCGACACTTGCAGCACAGTTGCGACAAGCCCCATAGAATGTCTATGCGGGCTTGCAGCAGGTGCGGCAAGTGCGGTATCTGCGGCAAGTGCGGTATCTGCTGACCGCGTTTTTTTCGCGGCCGCACCTGCCGCAAGTGCCGAAACCGCACACTTACCGCAAGCCCCATAGACATTGCATGGGGCTTGCCGCAACTGTGCCGCAAGTGTCGCGGTTATGCGGTAATCGCGGCAGATGCTGTTTTTTCACCGCATCTGCCGCGATTTAAAAAAAACGCTGATGTGAAAGGGGCCTAAATGAGCCGTTAAGATCTAATAACCAGACACAGATCTCCCTGAGAATCTGCCTCCAGAGATGATTTTATATGAAAGATCAGAGTGAGACTTGACAGCCCACTCCCCAGATCTACATGACTCATACGGAAGAGCAGCTTCAAACTGGTATAAAAGCACCAACAGTCAAACTACTTTTCTGCAACTCCTTGTTACCTAAAAATTTGAGACTGATGTGTTTTGCTATGAAGTTTTGATGAATAACTAGTAAATGTCTAGTTCTCATCCAGCTGAATGTAACATTGCATTCCGCCCTGCTAATTCTACATGCTTATGATAACATCTTGCTTATACACTTTCTGGCCAACCCATGCCCAAGTATGCAGTAGTAAGATAGTGTGACAATACATTGTGTGTACACACACAAACTGCGCTGGGCATATAAGGCTGCTTTCACACTACGATATTTGCAAATCCGATGCTGTCCGATAAAAATCGGACAGCATCGGATCCGAATTTGGCCCTATGCAGCCCTATAGGCATCGGACCGAATCGGATGTGCACTAAATGGCATCCGATTTGGTCCGATCCGATTCTGTCCGATGTTTTTATCGGTGCAAAAATCGGAGCATGCTCCGATTTTTGCACCGAAAATAAAATCGGACAAAATCGGATCGGACCAAATCGGATGCCATTTAGTGCACATCCGATCTGACCCGATACCTTTAACATGGGGCCCTATGGAGCAGGGTCCGAGGAAACATCTGATGTTTCCTCGGACCCGATTTTAGTGTACTGAGAATGCTCAGTACATGCTCAGTACACTAAACCTATTGTGTGCCGCCTAATTTAACTTCTGCAATGTATATACATACATTGCAGAAGTTAAATATAAGTTAAAACAATTGTTTAAAATAAAAAAATCTTTATTCTCACCTGCCAGCGCTCCCTCGGCGTCTCCAGCTGCAGCCGTTCGGTAACAGGACCTGTGATGATGTCAGAACCGATCAGCTGATCGGGTCACATGACCGGTTACCGCGGTAACCGCCGACGCTTTGACGTCATCACAGGTCCTGTACACCCGATCGGCTGCAGCTGGAGACGCCGAGGAGCGCTGGAAGGTGAGAATAACATTTGTTATGTTACAATGACAGCAGAGGGGACATGAGGGGACCATGAGAGGGGAGAGGGGACATGACAGGGACATGACAGGGGACAGCAGGGGACAGGAGGGGGACAGAGGGGGACATGAGGGGGGACATGAGGGGGGACATGGAGGGGACATGAGAGGGGACAGGCGGGGGGACATAGAGAGGGGACATGGAGGGGGGACATGAGAGGGGACATGAGGGGACAGCAAGATGATAGGAGGGAGAAGGAGAGGGAGCTACGTGACACAGCCCAAACTGATCCTGCAAAAAGTAGGATTCGGATGCCTATTTGGCATCCGATTGCAGGATTCAGTTTGGATCCGATGCTGTCCGATTTTTATCGGACAGCATCAGATTTAGAAAAATCGTTATGTGAAAGCACCCTAAGTGCTCACTGAAATCTCACAAATCCTTTAGAATATGCAACTCACCTCAAACCTTTCATCTTCGCAGCGGTGAAGCTGCTCTTCATATGGCGTCTTCTTAGAGCTGACAAAAGTGGAATCCTCAGACCAGGCTGGAAAGGACACCCATGTATCATTTAATACCTGAAGAATATTTAGGAGAAAAACTTCAGTGAGTTTAGAAGGGATTTCAGTAATAAAAATAGGAGTAGTAAAATGTTAAGTCTGACATGTATCCTGCCTCTGGGACCTCATAATATCACAGGTTTAATGTGGCAACCAGCTGCATTGTAAATGGCTGGTATTACAGATAGTGGACCTCTGAGGTTTAAATCTAGATTTTTCACTGGTATCTTTAGTGCCACAAGATTTAATGCATTCAGTTTTATGTTATGTGTGATGAGAAAGATGGATGTCTCCGACTTTTACACATGCCTCCACCAAAGGGAGTGTGTCCGACATGTGGAGAGAGAGACTGCAGCAAGTATGGAGTGTGCTGGGCTGTGAGGAGCCCCTGAAAGAGGTGCTGCGTGTGCGGATGTATCTGCAAAAGAGTTGGTCTAGTAAACCACACGTGCACCAACCAGGGTTAGTGACTGACAGGAGTCAGTGAAGGGAGGTTGAGATACGTCCGTGTGATTCGGGTGGAGGGGAAATATATCTGAACTTGTCATAAAACAGCCATGATGGAGTTAAACAGACTGTACACTATGTGTTAACGTTGTTGTAAAGCCGAATAAAGGCTCATGTTTACTTTTTATTATGCGGTTTATGAAGCCATGAATAAATCCGAAGAACTTTTGAATGAAAAGTGTTCCTGGATTTACACTTAATGACCAGCAAGCAATGAAAGTTACAGTATTTTTAGGACTATAAAGGATTTTTTGGGCAGGAAATACGCAGCTGCAAAATAATGTGCTTTTACAGCATTTTGAAGCTTTTTTGCATGTGTTTTTATAGTGTTTTTGAGTAAATTTGTTTAAAGTAATAGGTGAATAATGCTGCAAAACCGCTTGAAGAATTGACATGCTGCTGATTTTCTGCCCATCACGAAAAAACTGTGTGCATGACACCATGATTCTCATTAACTTTTCTGGAATCAGCAATCCCTTCAGGTTTTTTTTTTTTAACAAATCTGCACTTAAAAATGCAACATGTGCACACAGCCCAAGAAGCACTGGACCATAAGGGTTTGTTCACATAAGGTGTTTTTGATACATTTTCTGCAACCAAAATGGATCTTTTTTTTCCAAAAAAAAGCATCACAAATGCATTATGTTTGTGTTGCTTTTTTACTGTGGTTTTTTTTAGCGCTGCACTTTTGCTTTTGCATACATACATATATACACACGCACACACGCACCACACACCACACACACACACAACCACCAACACACACTTTATAACCTTCCCCAGTGTCCAGTGACCAGTGAGGAGTTACTTCTTGGTATCGCATGGTAACAGATCACCTGACTGGTCACATGGCCAAGTCCTTTTCACTTCTCAGGTCTCACCCGATGCCCAGAAGGAACACATTTGCTGGAGCAAACTGTGGGATCGCCGGGGAGGGTAAGAAATTGGAGTATTTGTGGTGTGGAAAGTGCGGCAAAAAAGCATCAAACGGCCTGTGTGAATATCAATCAGTTTGTGATTTTTTTTTTTTTTTAATTACAATAGAGTAAATGGAGAAAGTGCAGCAGAAAAACAGAGCAATAATTGACACACATTTTCCGGATGAGCTTCCAACACCACTAAACACAATTAAAACGCAGCACCTGGCAAGGGGACGATGCACAGTTACCCAGACGACGGCCATTAAAAGTGGGGATAATACCATAACAACCAACCCACGAGAGATAAACCACATCCTGGGTAAATTTTACATTTCCCTTTATAGGCCTAGGCAGTCTAACAATACATTAGGGCAGAAATGGCTGTCCGAGATAAGTCTCTCAGCGGTTTCTGCGGACTTGAATAAAGAAATAAGGGAGAAGGAAATCAGTATGATTATTGGGGACCTAAACATCCACAAAGCCCCAGGACCGTCCGGTTTCCGTGCTAGTCTATACAAAACCCTGAAAGAACAGATCATCTCCCACCTGAAACATCTGTACAATTACATTCTAAAAGGACGAAACATACCTGACCATATGAACATGGCATATATATAAAGCTACTACCTAAGGGCGACAGACCGACGGATGACCCAGCAAACTTCCGACCAATCTCCCTGATCAATCAGGATCTAAAGATCTTGGCAAAGATCATGGCAGATAGATTGGCGAGAATACTCCCTAAACTACAAGGTGGGATTTGTCAGAGGGAAGTCAGCAGTAAGCAACATACGGAGAGCGATGAATATTAGAGGCAATAAGGTTGGTAGGAGACAGACAGGGAGAGGTTCCAGCCATGGTCCTGCTAGATGCAGAAAAAGCTTTTGATGGCCATGGTTGGAACAGGTGCTAGACAGATATGGCATACAGGAAGAATTTGGAACATTACTATCGTCCATATATAGTAACCCTAGAGCAAGAATACATACACCGGGCTTTGTCTGATCGATTCGATTCGATTGGGAAGGGGAACCCACCACTCTTGTTCAACCTCGCCATAGAACCACTATCTCTGTTCATTAACGCGGCCGCATTTTTCAGGGAATAAAGGTAGGCAGTAGAGAAATTAGATCCAGTTTTTTTCACAGACAATATAGCCTTATATATGGCGAATCCAAATAGAGACTACTGGGGCTGTTAAGAGAGCTAGGCATTTTTGGGGAGATATCAGGATTTAAACTTAAACCCAAATGCGAAGTTATGCTCCTAACTACAGAGAACACGGGCCGCAGAGGAATGGGAGGGACACAATGTAGTCCACATGGTATACCACTTGCCGATAAAGCAACAAAGTATTTAGGAATCTACCTGGGGAAAGACACAAGGGACATTTACCGATTAAACTATGACCCTATAATATTCAAAATAGAACAAGAACTAAAAAGGTGGAAGGACACAGAGGCACATTGCACATTTTTGAAAAGCGTACACAAAAAAGCGCTCAAAAATATGCAATGTGTGAACGTAGCCTTACACTGAACTAGTAGAAAGAATGCTACTTTTTCCTTCACCTTGGCTGTACAATGAAGTATCAAGGTGCAGTATGTTGTTAGACACCAGTCCTACTGATGATTGGTCATGTGACTATACATAGGGTATATCACATCTCATTATCAGAGCTCACAGAACAAAAATAATGGTAGATTAACAATCAGTTGCAAAAACAGTTAAAAACAAGTTAAATATCTCCTCAGGCACCAATTTTCTTGCTTCCCAATGGAATATATTTATTATCATCATCTACCTCAGTCTCATGCAAAAACACATAGCAGATTTTGGTGCATTTTTCTGCCAGATGATGTAGATTTTGTGCAGAATATTCTGCACCAAAAACAAACAAAAAAACAGCATAGGGACATGGACTTCAAGGGGTTTTCCCAGGAACAAAGGTAATTTTAATCAATATATCTTGTAGTAATAATAGTAAAATGTTTTATCATCATTATTAATAATAATAATAATAATGTATTAAATTCCACAATTGGATGAGTTTACAGAAAATGTTCTTGTGCTGAGATATTCTTATATATGTGTCCCTGCTATGTACTGTGTAATCGCCATGTCTGACTGTACAGGAACACGGTCTGATCATACCACATCTCCAGTGCTGAGATAATCTAATATATGTATGGAAAGTACTACAATTCCAAAATCTATTAATTAGAATTAACTTTAAGGCTACGTTCACACATTTGCGTATTTTGTTGCGCTTTTTGCCGCGATTTTCGGCCGCGCAAAAAAGTGCAACAAAATACACTGGTGCTTTCACACACTGCGCTTTCTTTACTCCAGAAAGCGCAGGTGATGTCACATAAGGGAAGAAGAATCCTGCCCCATTAGATTTCGCAGTGTATTAATATACACTGCGAAATCTAAATTAAACAAAGCCAAATGTATAAAAAATAAAAAAGAATTAAATACTTACCTGTCCGACGCCTTTTCCCTGGTGTCCGGTGGTGAGGCCAGGCAATGTGTATCCTGCAAGAGCCTACCGTGCGAGGGGCGTTCCCAGCTCTGATTGGCCACTCGCGGTCATGTGATATGTATCACATGACCACGAGTGGCCAATCAGCACCGGGAACACCTCTCTGACATCACGGCAGGTCCTGGCAGAACACACATCGCCTGGCCTCACCACCGGACACCAGGGAAAAGGCGTCGGACAGGTAAGTACAGTCATGGCCAAAAGAATTGACACCCCTGCAATTCTGTCAGATAATACTCAGTTTCTCCCTGAAAATGATTGCAATCACAAATTCTTTGGTATTATTATCTTCATTTAATTTGTCTTCAATGAAAAAAACACAAAAAGATTTGTCCTAAAGCCAAATTGGATAGAATTCCAGACCAAACATAAAAAAGGGGCTGGACAAAAGTATTGGCACCCTTAGAAAAATCATATGATGCTTCTCTAATTTGTGTAATTAACAGCACCTGTAACTTACCTGTGGCACCTAACAGGTGTTGGCAATAACTAAATCACACTTGCAGCCAGTTGACATGGATTAAAGTTGACTCAATCTCTGTCCTGTGTCCTTGTGTGTACCACATTGAGCATGGAGAAAAGAAAGAAGACCAAAGAACTGTCTGAGGACTTGAGAAACCAAATTGTGAGGAAGCATGAACAATCTCAAGGCTACAAGTCCATCTCCAAAGACCTGAATGTTCCTGTGTCTACCGTGCGCAGAGTCATTAAGAAGTTTAAAGCCCATGGCACTGTGGCTAACTTTCCTAGATGTGGACGGAAAAGAAAAATTGACGAGCGATTTCAATGCAAGATTGTGCGGATGGTGGATAAAGAACCTCGACTAACATCCAAACAAGTTCAAGCTGCCCTGCAGTCCGAGGGTACAACAGTGTCAACCCGTACTATCTGTCAGTGTCTGAATGAAAAGGGACTGTATGGTAGGAGAACCAGGAAGACCTCACTTCTTACCCCGAGACATAAAAAAGCCAGGCTGGAGTTTGCTAAAACTTACCTGAGAAAGCCTAAAATGTTTTGGAAGAAGGTTCTCTCTTTTTGGTAATTAGATTTAAAGGTAAGTGAGGTAGATTTATTTTAACTGCTAAAGACGTGAAAGCTACCACTTCGGGGATAGTTTTAAAAGAATCTTTTATTTTATTCTTTTTAAAAATGACTGGTCAAGTCTAACATAGTATACAAAGAGTGAACAAACAGGTGTATTATACAAATTCGCTGAAGGACAACAGCACATAACAATACATGTACCCCTTCCTCTCCCTATGTTTGCAAACTACCTGTCAGTGGAGGTAAATCACCCTAAAGTTTCGGGTGCCCCCACTCCACGGCGGCTCGCCCTATGATAGCCCTAGATGCTACGGGTATCAAAAATAGCAACAATAGAAAGTTGTCAGAGGATGCATACAATATGTCTGGGTAACAACAGGACACAGAATCGGACCAGGGTCAACTTAACTCAAATAGTCTCCCTAGTCCTTTGATTCCACGCTGGTCCACAGTGCATTCACGTTCTTCCTTCAGTTGTGACGTTAAAAGAAACGTTAATGAATCTCCATTGTTTCCATCTTACGCGTTTCGCCTCAGAAATTCAAGATGAGGCTCATCAGAGATCTTTTTGGAGTTTCACAACAATTGCCTGTCACTCTTTTTTCACGAGACAAAGAATAGATCAAGATATTGTATCGCTTCAAAAGAGGGGTCCCAGAATCGGGGTCACGGGGGTGCATTCACTAACTCCCGGAGACAGTGTACACAGTGGTGGGCATCCAGCTACTGTTAAAGTCATGGACACTCAGGTTTCATATCAACCATGTTAATGTAGGGTAGAAGAAAACCGTTTCCCTTATATACTGGAAATTATCAGAGAAGAAAATACTTCAGGCCCATAAGCCTCCCATAGAGCTAAAGTGACTCCATATGTGTCTGATTCCAGGGTGAAGTGTCCAGGCTGGATCACAGCCTGGACACTTCACCCTGGAATCAGACACATATGGAGTCCACTTTAGCTCTATGGGAGGCTTATGGGCCTGAAGTATTTTCGTCTCTGATAATTTCCAGTATATAAGGGAAACGGTTTTCTTCTACCCTACATTAACATGGTTGATATGAAACCTGAGTGTCCATGACTTTAACAGTAGCTGGATGCCCACCACTGTGTACACTGTCTCCGGGAGTTAGTGAATGCACCCCCGTGACCCCGATTCTGGGACCCCTCTTTTGAAGCGATACAATATCTTGATCTATTCTTTGTCTCGTGAAAAAAGAGTGACAGGCAATTGTTGTGAAACTCCAAAAAGATCTCTGATGAGCCTCATCTTGAATTTCTGAGGCGAAACGCGTAAGATGGAAACAATGGAGATTCATTAACGTTTCTTTTAACGTCACAACTGAAGGAAGAACGTGAATGCACTGTGGACCAGCGTGGAATCAAAGGACTAGGGAGACTATTTGAGTTAAGTTGACCCTGGTCCGATTCTGTGTCCTGTTGTTACCCAGACATATTGTATGCATCCTCTGACAACTTTCTATTGTTGCTATTTTTGATACCCGTAGCATCTAGGGCTATCATAGGGCGAGCCGCCGTGGAGTGGGGGCACCCGAAACTTTAGGGTGATTTACCTCCACTGACAGGTAGTTTGCAAACATAGGGAGAGGAAGGGGTACATGTATTGTTATGTGCTGTTGTCCTTCAGCGAATTTGTATAATACACCTGTTTGTTCACTCTTTGTATACTATGTTAGACTTGACCAGTCATTTTTAAAAAGAATAAAATAAAAGATTCTTTTAAAACTATCCCCGAAGTGGTAGCTTTCACGTCTTTAGCAGTTCTCTCTTTTTGGGCAAAGGCATCAACAGAGTTTACAGGAGAAAAAAAGAGGCATTCAAAGAAAAGAACACGGTCCCTACAGTCAAACATGGCGGAGGTTCCCTGATGTTTTGGGGTTGCTTTGCTGCCTCTGGCACTGGACTGCTTGACCGTGTGCATGGCATTATGAAGTCTGAAGACTAACAACAAATTTTGCAGCATAATGTAGGGCCCAGTGTGAGAAAGCTGGGTCTCCCTCAGAGTTTATTTGTCTTCCAGCAGGACAATGACCCAAAACACACTTCAAAAAGCACTAGAAAATGGTTTGAGAGAAAGCACTGGAGACTTGTAAGGTGGCCAGCAATGAGTCCAGACCTGAATCCCATAGAACACCCGTGGAGAGATATAAAAATGGCAGTTCGGAGAAGGCACCCTTCAAATATTAGGGACCTGGAGCAGTTTGCCAAAAAAGAATGGTCTACAATTCCAGCAGAGGATTGTAAGACACTCATTGATGGTTACCGGAAGCGGTTGATCGCAGTTATTTTGGCTAAAGGTTGTGCAACCAAGTATTAGGCTGAGGGTGCCAATACTTTTGTCCGGCCCATTTTTGGAGTTTTGTGTGAAATGATCAATGTTTTGCTTTTTGCTTCATTCTCTTTTGTGTTTTTTCATTGAAGACAAATTAAATGAAGATTATAATACCAAAGAATTTGTGATTGCAATCATTTTCAGGAAGAAACTGAGTATTATCTGACAGAATTGCAGGGGTGTCAATACTTTTGGTCAACACTGTATTTAATTCTTTTTTATTTTTCATACACTTGCCTTTGTTTAATTTAGATTTTGCAGTGTATATTAACATACTGCAAAATCTAATGGGCGGTCACAGATGTCACAGAGGGGAG
The DNA here is from genome assembly GCA_033576535.1 of Allobates femoralis. Lineage (NCBI taxonomy): Eukaryota > Metazoa > Chordata > Amphibia > Anura > Aromobatidae > Allobates > Allobates femoralis. The sequence goes on from JARQOC010000003.1 coordinate 432,046,422, forward strand.
GAGGAAGTAGGATTCTTCATTCCCTCTGTGAAATCAGAGAGAGAAAACGCAGGAGCTCCTGCATAAAGAATTGACATCTCAATTCTTTACGCAGCTGCGTTTTCTCCCTGAAAAAGCACTGCTTATTTTTACGCACTGTCTGCACGGCAAAGTGAATTTCCCATTCACTTTGGTGGCAGACACAAAACACATTGCGTATTTTGAAAAGTGCGCGTAAAAAAGGGCGGCAAAATACGCAATGTGTTAACATAGCCTAAAATTAACTTTGTGCAGTGAGTGGAAAACCCCTTTAAGTGTGTAAGCAGAGTAGCACAAGTCATTACTATCATGTGCACCTAGTTAGACGTCAGCTCAGAATATTCTCTGTTCCCCACGCTTAAGATTATGGGCGGGGAAAGTATTGAATATTTATTTTCTTTAATAGTGAGCACAAGTGATCACCCAGACGCTGTAGTAAGCTGCCTGTTGGGTGATCACATGTGAAAGCTATTAAAGAAAATATTCACTAGTTCACTGGCTTCAGTGAAGTGGGCAAGACGCGCAGTGAATGTTTTTTTTATTATTATTTATTTACTAGCAGGCACACTGTTAGCCCCAGTGCCGGATCTGGACTATAAGACACTCACAAGTTTCCTACAAAAACGGGAAGAGGGGGGCATCTTTTAGTGCAAAAAAGTACTGTAATGTTTAATGGGTTAATTAAAGTAAACTTCTCACTAGATTTCACAACATAATCTGTATACATTCATAAATAGATCACCACGAAACTATTAGGCTGGTGTACTTATGCTACAGTCAAATCAAATTCATTTCTAAGAAATGTATTTATTATAGTGTGCAGTTTTATCTGGAGACAAATCCTTAATATTTTGTTTGCATTCTAGCACTTTTGCCAATACGAATACTCTGCATACCTCTTTACAGACAGCAGTCCTACCACTGCATTTAGGTTGCTGATAGGTCTTAGGAAGTGCTCGGTAGCTGGAACCAATTCGCTTACAGGAGGCATAGTCAATTTCCCGTCCTATCCCTTCATTAGAGCGATCATTGGTTACCGGAGAGGCAAATGAGAGTTCTTTTACACCCAAGAAAGACTTAAATTGTGCAAAGAGTTCTGGAAATTTCCTGTGGGAATACAAAGTAAACATTTATTTAAAAAAAAAAAAAAAAACCTCTTACAGCTTTAAATACATGCAATATTTTACCCTTGTGCTTGCCATTAGGATGATTTCTGTAGACCACAGAACAATCTTTATTATGGAATAAGTGCAACTTTATTTCTATCCCCCATTTCCTCAAGATGCCTGGACCAGTAGAGAAACTCCAGTGCCACATTTAAGCAGCTTCCTCAAAGTTATAATCGCTTTCCAACAAGCTTTTAATATAACTAAGGGATGTGTGCCAGATCAGAACCCCAAACTACAGACGCTGCGTTATATTAAAAGCTTGTTGGAAAGTGATTATAACTTTGAGGAGCTGCTTAAAAGGTGGCACTGGAGTTTCTCTACTTCCTTAGTGAAGTGCAAATTTGCATATATGCATATATCTGAGGAGGGAAGTGGCTTACAATCTCCTCACCTACTTCGCTGTCTCCATAAGGTTGATAGCAAGCTCCCAGACCTTGTCTTAGCCCACTCACTCAGCCAGATCAGAATATCCCACACACTACACTGATGAGGGGCAGGTACCCCTAAATGCAGCGTCTGTAGTTTGGGGTTCTGATCTGGCACAAATCCCTTAGTCATATTAAAAGCTTGTTGGAAAGCGATTATAACTTTGAGGAGCTGCTTAAATGTGACACTGGAGTTTCTCCACTTCCTTAGTGAAGTGCAAATTTGCATATATCTGAGAGGAAGGAAGTGGCTTACAATCTCCTCACCTACTTTTCTGTCTCCATAAGATTGATAGCAAGCTCCCAGACCTGGACCATCAGTGTAATAAGCCCCTGTACTTTGTGTAACCCCTATCCCTTTGTAGATTGTAAGCTCTTTTGAGCAGGGTCACCTTTATTTTTGTTTTATTTATTGTATTTTTTACATTGATTCTATGTTTATTGTATTGTATCCAAATATTGAGCTGTATTCTTTTTCTACTGGAATTACTGTATTGTATATTTTTTGTTTATGAACCACTGTATTGTAAAGCGCTGCGGAATATGTTGGCGCTATATAACTAAAGATTTATTATTATTAATTAAAGATAATAAGAAATGCTTAAGATATAGCACAAAATTTTATTCCATCTTAAATATTATGACAATCACAGAAAATGCTACACATACCTTAAACCACGGTCACCGATTCACATTTAAATGCTTGAACAAGAGATGGGCACATATGCTTAAAATGGGACTACCCTTATATTTCTATGACTCATTTATACACTTCTATTATGATTACATGTATAGAGGGAATCTGCTCGGTTCATCTTGACAGACACTACTTTAGATGCTCTGATAGACTTGAAATAAAGGAGGTGGGTGCAGAATTCCAGATGGAATACTTTTGTAGGGCAGTAATCCAACTTTAACAAGTCTAGGTAAGGTCTCTTTCACATCTGTGATTAATATAATTGCCGGCAGATGTCGCTGCATCTACCGCGTAACGGCCGACTTGCAGGACCGATCTGGCAAGCTCCATTCATTCTCTATGGGGCTTGCAGTCAGGTGCGGTATTGCCGAATCCAGCACTTGCGAAACTGCTGCTAGCAGTGTTTTGTTTGCGCGGCCATAAGTGCCGGATCAGCCAGTTTCGACAATACAGCACTTTCCGCACCTGACCGCAAGCCCCATAGAGAATGAATGGGGCCTTACAGGATCGGTGCCACAAGTCGGCCGTTAAGCGGCAGTTCTGGCAAACCCGGCGACCTCTGCTGGATCTGCCACGAATTACAATAATCACATATGTGGAAGCAGCCTAAAGGCCCAGTTGCACGCATAGATAATGGTGTAGAGATTGTTTGCAGATCTCTGGTTGCAGTGAAATCATGGACACATTGTTACATTTGTACACGGCCACAAAATGCAACAATGTGTCCATGATTTCACTGCAACCAGAGATCTGCGAACAATATCTGCACAATTATCTGTGTGTGTAACTGGGCCTTAAGTGTGAGGTCTCCTATTCACGTCTATACAGAAGAACTTCGGCAATAATGCAGCAATAAAATGTTTTTTTTAGCTATACCCTCCCTGGTTTTAGATAGAGATCCTAAAACACAATACCTACAAAACCTATTTGCTTAAAGGCCCAGTTACACCACACGACAGTCAACGCCATCGCTGATACGTCACGGGTTTGGAGACGTACCAGCGACCTCGTTGTGTGTGACTCTGGCAAGTTGCTACTATAAATCGTTGGATCGGAGTCGACAGGTTTAACAACATGTTGTAAAACCTGACGATCAACTCCAGCAACTTGCTGCATCGTTGTGTGTGACACCACAATAACGATGTCGTGGACGACTTCGCCCATTCACAGCAATGAGCAGGGATCCAGAGGCTTTTGGAAATTGAGTTTTTCCTGAATTATCTTTAATTTTGTTTTTGTGTATTTGGCTGAAGTCCTTCCTTCGGGATTCTTTTAAATGTCCATGAAATACTGAAGATAGATGCCATTTTTGGTACAATATTTTATTTTTTCACAATTTATGCACATGTAATTCCATAATTCCCAGATGTTATTTTGGAGGGCACCTTGGAAATGGCTGAGTGTGTGTTGAGATGGGTGTTCCTTTTGAGGATGGTCTTGTATCCTTTTATGTGGTCATAAGCACAGTCTGGGGTTGTTTTGGTATCAGTGTTTCTTATTTGAGGATGATCTTAAGGCCCAGTTACACACACAGATAATTGTGCAGAGATTGTTCACAGATCTCTGGTTGCAGTGAAATCATGGACACATCGTTACATTTTATGGCCGAGTACAAATGTAACAATGTGTCCATGATTTCACTGCAACCAGAGATCTGCAAACAATCTCTGCACAGTTATCTGTGTGTGTAACTGGGCCTTTAGGGTCTTCCATACAACTTTATACTCACTCTACAACTAACATTAAGGTGGTTTTTCTTTTATATTCTTAGGCTATGTGCACATCAGTCGTTTTGTGGGCTGTTTTTTACCGGTTTCCGTCGGCATTTTCCGCTCAGTTTTATGTTAATTTATGTTAATCCTAGCCACCGGCTGGATTAACATGATACTCAATGGAGTTTAGAAAACGTTGTCTTCATTAGAACATTTTTTTTCTGGTCGTTTTCAGTTTTTCCACCGGTTTTCAAAAATAGAGCAAGTGACTTCTTTTGGTCGTTTTTCCAGCGGTTCCAGCATAACAAGTGCACCAGAGACCAGTCTGAAAAAACGGCAAGAAAACCGCCGAGAAAAACGCTGTAAAACCGGGCGGAAAACGTGGAAAAAACGCTTGAAAAACGAGGAACAAAACTGAGCACAGAAAACTCAGTTTCTGCTAATCTACACCGGTTTTTGGACGTTCTGCAGAGATGCACAAACGTCAGATGTGCACATACCCTTATTGTCGCCTCTTTTCAGGTTAGATATTTCTGCCACTGTGTAAAATATATTATGGAGATCTTTTACAGCTTGTTTACTCCTGGCTTTATCGCATTTACATGGTTGTAAAGTTGGTGGAGCATCTTCTGGATTTCTCATCTGCCTGGAACTTCTTAATTATTTTTAATGAGAGTCTAGTGAACATCTAAGGCTAGCTTCACACCACGGTTTTTGGGATCCGGGGCTGTCCGGTGTGAACCAGACAGTACCGGATCCGATTTTGGCCCCCATAGTATTCCTATGGGGCCGAATGGCAGTAATTTGCCATCCGGTTTTGTGCTGTCCAGGAGGATCAGGCACATTTAGTTTTTTGCCCCAGACAGAAAAATCAGAGCTTGCAGCATTTTTATGTCTGGGGCAAATATTGGACCAAATCGAATACTCCCAGATCCAGTGCGATCCGGCGCCCCCTAACATGAGAATCTATGAGCTTAAACATAAACATAAAATCATTCCAGTTCCCAGACGCCGGTTGCCTAAGTTCAGTGGAGGCCGTAGCTGAACTTCAGCACCTGGAGAGCTCCCGGCTGAAATTTCAGAGCCGCGGCTAGCTCCCAGCTAGCTGCGATTCTGAAATTTAAGCACTGGACAGCGGGCAGCAGCCTCACACTGCTGATTCCATCAAAGAATAGGATTGGAGGGCATATTTGCCCTCCGGTTCTGTTTGTCCGGAGCTGTCAGGCTAGGCTTTGTCCGATGCATCCTGCAAAACACTGCACACATCTTGACAGCTCAAAAACAGTGGTGTGAAGCCGGCCTAAGGGTACCGTTACACGATGCAATATTGCTTGTAATTTCACTGGCAATTTGCTGGTTGTAGCGAAATCATGGACACATTGTTCCATTTGTACAAGGCAACAAAATAGAACAATGTGTGTCCATGATTTCACTACAACCAGCAAATTGCAACTGAAATTGCCTAGCAATATTGCTGTGTGAAGGTACCTTAAGGGCCGCTTTACACACACCAACTTCTGTGACCAACTTCTGAACAGATCTCTGGTTGCAGTGAAATCATGGACACTTTGCTCCATTTTGTGGCTGTGTACAAATGTAACAATGTGTCCATGATTTCACCGCAACCAGAGATCTGTTCAGAAGTTGGTCACAGAAGTTGGTGGGTGTAAAGCAGCCCTAAGAATCTCATTGGTGTGCCCATATAGGCCGGGGCACACAGATCCATCAAGTTCAACTATATCTATTAACCTCCAGTATATTTATAACAATGCATTGGATATCTACTGTACTTATTTTAAATTCCATAACATCTTGCGGTAGGGCATGTCATAGTCTTAATGATTTTAGTGTAAATAACTTTTTCCTATTTAGCTTCCAAAATCAACTTTCATCACCTTTATTTCAAACGTAACAACTGTTCCCTGGCTCATTGTAAGGTCCTTGGGAGGAATAAGTCACGTTCCAATCCTTTGTCGCATTGGCTACACATGCACTTAGGAAATTACTCCTGAATTATCTAAAACAAGCCTAACATTTCAAATCTATCACAAAATAGACTTGCCATCCAATGTAATAATCAAATTGCCTACCTTTGAACAGACTCTACCTTTTCAATATTCTTAAGAAAATGTAAAGCCCAAAAGTGAACATTCTAGTTCTGATCTTACAGTAAATTTAAAGAGCGAAAATACTACACACATTTTGCAGCCGCTGCCCATTGTTGAATACTTACCGTCTTTCCCCGATTTTAAGACCCCCTCCCCACCCCCCACCCCCGAAAGTAAGACAGGGTAGGGGGAATGGGGGGGTCTGCTAATATAAGCCCCCCCCCGAAAGTAAGACCACCTAGGGAGGGGGCTCTGGGGAGTATAAGGCCACCACCGCCGCCTCCTGGTACCTGTCCCCCGGTGTGTCCAGGCTCCTCCAGTGTCCTGCAGGTGCAGCCGCGGTGGAGCAGATGGGGTTAATCACAGCCTAACTTGCTGTGTGCCCCTGCTCATCTCTGTCCAGCCTGATGTCACTGCAGCCCGGCTCGAGCTCTGATTGGCTCCCAGGAAGCATCGGGCGCGGCCAGATGACGTTGTGAGCTCTGATTGGCTCGTCATCTGGCCACGCCCGCTGGTTCCTAGGAGCCAATCAGAGCTCGAGCCGGGCTGCAGTGACATCAGGCTGGGCAGAGATGAGCAGGGGCACACAGCAAGTTAGGCTGTGATTAACCCCATCTGCTCCAGCGCGGCTGCACCTGGGGGATACAGAGGACACTGGAGGAGCCTGGACACACAGCGAGGACAGCAGGGAGTGACAGCGTAGGCCAGGGGAGCCGGTAAGAAGCGGTGTGTATGTGTGAGTGTGTATGTGTATGTGTGAGAATGTGCGAGTATGTGTGAGTGTATGTGTATGTATGTGTGTGTGTTTTTATAAGTGTATGGGTGGGTAGGTGTGTGTGGATGGGAGGCTGCAGTGGCTGGGGCTGCCAATATAAGACTCCCCCCCCCCCCGAAAATAAGACAGGGTGCCACTTTTGGCGCCCAAAAAAATATAAGACACGGTCTTATTTTCGGGGAAACACGGTAGCTTGCTTGTAACCAAAATTCTCAATTCTTTTCCCTATTCTCTAATCCCTACTAGATTTCCATTTCATGTATACGCAGCTGTACAACTATTGTGGTCTAGGTACATTACTCTACGTATATCTAGAGTCCTAAACATCTGCCATTTTGCCACTAGTAGCTGTACTATCATAGTAGTAAACTGTGTGTGTACTGTGCTAGGGCATATGCAAATTGTCACTTCAGTGAGGAAGTGGACAAACTCTAGTGACACCTTTAGGTAGCTCCTCAAAGTCATAATCGACTCTAATAAGCCTTTTAATGTGACCAAGGTTCTGTACCAGATCAGAACCCCAAACTGCAGATGCTGTGTTTCGGGGTGACTGCCCTCATCAGTGTAGTGTGTGGGAATTCTGATCAGGCTGTGTGAAAGGCTGAGATGAGGTCTGGGAAACTGTGCTAGGGCAGTCAGACTATTACAAGCATGTAATATTTTATTCAGTGGTCAGAACATTTTTTTCTCCCCATTTTTGCTTTGAGGTCTTCAGAGAAGAAACTTACCCCAGTGGCGCAACTTCAGGCCCAGGCGAAAGCTCCAACCGGGCCCTTAATTATTGCAAATCTTTAATAGCATTAGTCTTTTCCTAAGGCCAAAGGGACTTTTGGGCCCCCCTAGGCTGCAGGGCCCGAGTGCGATCGCAACCCTGCACCTGCTGTAGTTACGCCCCTGGTTTCCACCACCTTATGATGGGTGCCTTCTCTCTTTGTAAGACGTCAAAGCTATCTGTATTGAAAGGGACTTTGATGAAACCATGTATGTGTCACAAAGGTAAATGTCTAGAGGAAACTATGAATAAAGATTAACCTGTGGATAAAGATCACACAGCAGCGCAGATTTCTCCCCCACCCCTTATATTCCATTTTCTGCATAACAGTAAATGTCTGGAAGAGACGTCAAAATAGCTGTAGATTCTTACACATAAGATGTGCTCTCCTTGTTTCACATGCTTATGGAACTCTTTATACAAGACAAATATTTCTCTTGAACAGCAGTCCTGCATGATGTTTTTAATCTTCAGGGAAAGGACATATTTTCCTGTATTCCACGGAGAACAGGGATTAGAGTAGTTAGTTTTACAGGCAAAGGCTGAGTCGTTCAGACCTTGATTATTCCAGCTGATTAAGAAGTCAATGTGTGTCTATGTTCCTTGTAATAAGCATAACTGCATGGGTGGATTCTAGAATGTATGGGCTGCAAACAGGCATGATGTAATTTCCATCACGTGATAGAAGTGTTTTTGAAATGCAGTCTGAGGTTTCCAGACAGATTAAAAGGAGATTTTTGTGTACTCACCGTAAAATCCTTTTCTCTTAGCCTCTAATTGGGGGACACAGACCGTGGGTGTTATGCTGCTGTCCACTAGGAGGCGACACTAAGCAGAATCTGCAAAAGAGTTAAGTGGCTCCTCCTCTGCAGTATACACCCTGGAGCAGGAAGTGCTTCTCCAGTTTTGTGCTAGAGCAGTAGGAGAGCTAACAGATAACAGTGACACAGTAAGTCCACGCAGGCAACCTGTGTAAACAAATATAGTTAACAAGGTAATACCAGTGTAACAAGGCCTGAAGCCAAACAGGCACGTGTGTAAAGAGTTAAGAGTTAGCAGAGTAATACTAGTACCACAAGTCCTGTAACTAAGCAGGTGCATGTGGAAAACAGTGAAGTTAACGAAGTAATAATCGTATAACAAGGCCTGTAACTAAACAGCCTCACAGTACTACAAGGCCTGGAACTAAGCAGGCACAAGTTTAAACAGTCAACAGTTAACAGAGTGATAATAGGCAAACATGTGTAAACATGTTAACCATGTAACAGCTGAGAAGCTATGCGAGAACTGTAGAAAAGGCCCACAAGGTCAATAGGGTGGGTGCTGTGTCCCCCAATTAGAGGCTAAGAGAAAAGGATTTTACGGTGAGTACACAAAAATCTCCTTTTCTCCTTCGCCTCATTGGGGGACACAGACCGTGGGACGTCCCAAAGCAGTCCCTGGGTGGGAAAGAACAATGGAACTAGAGACACTGAGCATGGTCAGTGAAGAACTATGCACAGACAGGCGGGCTGCTGCCGCCTGGAGGGCACGTGTACCCAGACCTGCATTCGAGGACTGAGTGCAAGCACTATAGTAGCTTGGGTATGGGTGTAAGCTGACCTTTTGGCTGCCTAAACACCAGTTTCGCCGATACCTCTTACCGAACTGTCCAGGAGGCTTCCACGGCCGTAGTAGAATGTGCCGTGACTTGCCGGAAGGGATGAGCTTTCGAAAGTATAAGCGTCTTGGATGGTTACAGAAAACCACCTTGTTAGGGAAGCCTTAGAGGCTGACGTGCCTTTATGTCGGCCCATTGGAAGAAGGATAAAAGGAGAATCCGACTTCTTAGAAGGGCGCTGTCTTGGATACCTAGACGCGTAGAGCCCTGACAAGGTCCCGCATAAGTAGGTCCTTCGCGACTGGACAGACTGGAGTTGGGCGCGGCGATGGCAGAGAGATGTCCTCATGTAGGCGGAAGAAGTAAAACTACCCTAGAAAGAATAATGGAACTAGCCATAGGACAAGCATGTCCAGATGGAAGACTAGAAAAAAAGATTACATGAGACCGCTGCAAGTACCGACACTTCAGCAGAGACAAATAAATGCCACCGAACATACTACTATTTGGATGAGGATGCTAAAGGTAATATCCCATCGAGGCTGAAAAAGGTGGTTCCTGTAGTGCCGTGAGGACCAAGTTCATGGTCCCCACGGGTGTAGTCTTGTTGCATTGAGATCTTAAATAGCAGACCCTTTGAAGGAAGGAGTTCATAGAAGTCTGGTGGCAAGACGTGTTTGTAAGAGAGTGAAAAACAGCTGAAAACCTGCTGTGTAAGAGACCCTAAGGACAGACCTGAGTCCAGGTCTGAGTGGAAGAAACGGAGATTCCCTGGCATGAAGTAGGGCCAAGGGGAAAGACCCCTAGAGGTGCCCAGGCAACAAACTAAAAAACGATTATGCGTGTGATCGGATATCGCTGATAAAGCTGGTGTCCTCTCTGTGACTACGGTTGTCACAATATCCTGGTGAAAAAACCTCTTGGGTTAAATTCTAGGTCTCAAAGGCTACGCCAGTAACCTTGGATGAGAGGAATTTTGAGGGAGAACTGGCCGTGATCGAGCAGGTCTGGACTGTCTGTTAGACGTCCTGGTACTGCTGCTATAAATTGGACGAGTCTGCGCAGCAAGCGTGTGTGGGCAATCTGAGACCGCGAAGACGATCCGCGACATTCCCGTTTGATATTCCCGACTGTTAGTGGGGAAAGAATATAGGAGAGACGGATACCGGTCCAGGCTTGGACTAGTGCGTCTGTCCCACTGACTGTGGATCCTGAGATCAGGCCAGGAAGGCGGGATCGTGGCATTGAGGCGTGACTCCATCAGGTCATATCTGTGGTGTCCTGGCGTTGGCGTTTCAACAGAGGACTTCTAGATAAAGGGGCCAAACCCTGGGTCCATCCCTTGGTGGATTAGAGAATCAGCCTCCCAGACGTGTACACCTGGTATGAGAACAACTGGCAGTACAGTGTTCCAAGGTTTCCACCTAGTAAAGGATGTGGTGAACTTGTCATCGCTTAGAGACTGCAGGTTCCACCCTGGTGGTTGACATATGTCACAGTTGTGGCATTGTCCGACTGTATCCGGACATGTTCGAATGCCAGAAGGAGAAAGATTTCAGTACTAGAGATACTGCACGAATGTTCGTAGATTGAGGGGCATCTTCGAGACAGGGCAAGGCTACTGCCATGTGCATTGTGATGGGGGTACATCGCACCCATCCTGTTCTCGTGCAACACCTAAGCATGGATAATTGCAAAGACCGGCGATTCAGCTGAACCAATGGAACCGACTTCCAAGCTGCTTCTATGCTGTCTAGGACTCTTATAGCAGTTGTGAAGGATTGGATAGACCTCTGACTGAGGCTGTGGGTTCCCAGACGAAGACTCCGTGTCCTGTCTGGGGAAATTTGACTATAGCTGTGGATGTGAAACCAAAGGCCGCAGTGTTCATGCGATGCTGTGCATCCAATACGGCTGAGACTCCATACGTGATGCTGTAGCATGTGGCTGTCAGGAGTATGCAGCAGAGCTGGGGCTCCTGGAATGCGTGTGCTGTGCTGCAGCATGTGCCTTGGAATTGCGGTAGACCTGTGGAGGTCGATCCTACCAAGTCTTCTCAAAGAGCACTGAAAGTCATGCATTGATAAAGGGTCATCCAGATATGGGAGACTGCTGAAATGTAGAATAGACATTGCCAACTTCAGGCTGGGAAAAAAGCCTTGTAGTCTTTGCGCTTCAGTCCTTTTTGGCCTTGGCCCACTCCCTGTGCTGGCGCTTCGGAGGCTCCGACGTCAGGAGGAGGGTGGGCGTGGCGGGCGAAGGGCGGACAGAGGGCGGGTAAGCCTGTGATGTCACATCTAGGCGAAGGCAGGGCCTCGCGTTATTCGCGGGACCCAGGAAAGGCAGAGGCCCGGCGCACAGCCGGAAGTCATGAGCAGCGCTGGCCGAAACCGGAGGCTGTGCTCACGATAGTTCAGTCACCAGTGTCCTGCGCAGCACACAGCGAGCGCTATCCCACCGTGAGTATTCCTTTTTGAGTCGAGAAGGGACAGATTGCGTGGAAGAATGTTTGGGCCACGGTCATACGGGGTCCAGAAGGGCCCATCCATTGGTTAATGCGGTCGGGGGTCTGCGAGGTCCTGCTTCGAAGCGGGCTGTGCAGAGTGCTCGCACGTGTCATCTAAACCCAAGTACCTAATATAGGTATAGGGAGGAGATTGGCAACAGGGCTCGTATTCCATGTTCTGCGACCCAGGGGTTAAGTTTTTGTAGTTTGGGGACGGAGGCCGGCCAGGCCTTGGGCCGTCACAGCTTCAACCCGAGTCCCCAACAGTGGGGAGTCGAGGAAGGAGTATGGTATATAGCAATCTCGGCTAAGACCCAGCGCCTCCAACAGTGGGGAGCAGAGGAGGGAGTATGCTATGGGTGTTAGGTTCCAGAGAGCCGTAGCTAAATTACTCGTGCAGTTGCGGATTACGGTGTTTCAGCCTGCGCCTTGTGAGACTTGACTGTCATCACCGCCAACCAGAACTCCAGCTGTGGGATTTGGAGAGAATTGGCAAACGGTCCTGGGACTCTAGCAGTTGTCAGGTAATTGTAGATTACATCAACTTCAACTGGGCTCTGCAACAATGAAGGGCCAAGGAAGAAACCTGTGAGTTAAACTCTTAGTAATTCCACCACAACCTATTTCTCTCAACTGTGTGGGGGCCTGGGGAGGGGTCTGATGGACGAGTATTTTGAGCCGTTAGGATAGTAACTGGGCTCTGCCAACGTTGGGGGACCAAGGAATAGGCATTTCGGTGTCTCGCTTCAACCCAGCTCCCCCAGGGCAAAGCCATAAGGTTGGACAAGTGTACCAACAGGTACCTGCGTCTGGCACGGTGTTAGGAATAAACAATACGTGCGGTGGCCCGTGCGCTGATTACTACTGTAGAGAAAGTTACACTGCTCCTCGTAGTATGGCATTGCTCTTTACACGGTTTCCTGAGGGGGGACAAGCTGGAGCAGGATATATCGCTGCTGATTGTCCTGCCGTTTTCGTTAGGAGACTGCCGCACAGTGAAGCTGCGCATTGTACTCTCCAGAGTCGCTGTGCTCACTGTACCCCGCATAGCGGATGCTGAGCCATGGCTGTTGGAGAAGCCAGAGAATGACGGGGTGCATTGCAGACCGGCCAAACCTATGTGGCATGGCAGGCTCTGCTGTATGTCCCTTTTCCCTTTGTTGCAGGCACTGTAGGACTCCTAAAACCAAGGCCCCGGCTGCACTGGTGTGCCTTGAAGGGCACGGCAGGGAGGAAGCACTGTTGGGCTCCCAGTGTTTGTGAGGGGCCTAGTGCTTGTTGTACCCCCTGCTGGCTGTGCATATGTGCTGCCATGGCAGCAAGGTTGTGGGCACGTGACTGTCTGCACACAGCACAGCTGACCTACATGTGTGTTCATTACATGTGTCAGCTGTTACATGTATAGTGTGTGCAGTGTCCGCACACAGGTTAGCCCGTATATGTGGCTGCTGTGTGCGGGGCTCAAGGCTGGCAGCTGCGGTGACAGGAGCAGTGCCTGTATCCTTTAACCCCTTCAGGACCCAGCCTATTTTGACCCTAAAGACCTTGGCCTTTTTTGCAATTCTGACCAGTGTCCCTTTATGAGGTTATAACTCGGGAACGCTTCAACCGATCCTAGCGATTCTGAGATTGTTTTTTCGTGACATATTGGGCTTCATGCTAGTATTAAATTTAAGTCGATAATTTTTGCGTTTGTGAAAAAAATCAAAAATATGGCAAAAATTTTGAAAATTTCACAATTTTCACATTTTTTATTTTTTTTTCTGATAAACAAGAGAGATATGTGACAGAAAAAAGTTATTAAATAATATTTCCCACATGTCTACTTCACATCAGCACAATTTTGGGAAAAAAAAATTTTTTTGTTAGGACGTTATAAGGGTTCAAAGTTCATGAGCAATTTTTCAACCAAAATTTACAAAACCATTGTTTTTAGTGACCACATCACATTTGAAGTCCTTTTGAGGGGTGTACATGACAGAAAACACCCAAAAGTGACACCATTCCAAAAACTGCACCCCTCAAGCTACTCAAAACTACATTCAAGAAGATTAACAACCCTTCAGGTGCTTCACAGGAACTAAAGCAAAGTGGAAACAAAAAATGGATATTTTAATTTTTTTTATCAAAAATGTTCTTTTAGCCTCAATTCTTTCATTTTCACATGGGCAACAGGATAAAATGGATCTTAAAATGTGTTGTGCAAATTCTCCCGAGTACATCGATACCTCATATGTGGTCATAAACCATTGTTTGGGCGCACGGCAGGGCTCAGAAGTGAAGGAGCGCAATTTGACTTTTGGAGCTAGTGTCCGCTAATAATTGGAGCTAATTTTCCATTCAACTTGTTAGCGGACACCATGTCACATATGGAGTGCTCCTGTGTGCCACCAGCACAAGGGCAACTGGAAGAGTTGGGGTACAGCACCAGAAAATGGCACCTAATGTGCTATTTTCTGGGGTGGCTGTGAGTTGCAATTTGCAGCGTGGGGGGCCACAACATTTGGGTCTCTCCACGATGAGGATTGCAGCCCCCCAACTGCCAAGTTGTACCTGGCTGGCATCCAAAAATAAGGCAAAGCTCCCTGTCATTTTATTGGTAGACGTAAAAAAAAAAAAATGGCGTGGGGCTCCGCCATATTTTTGGTCCAGCCAGGTACAACTTGGCAGCTACGGACTGCCAGCAACCCCCAGCTGCCTTGTTGTACCTGGCTGGTAACCAAAAATACAGCGAGGCCCATTTTTTTTTTTCTAGGACTAATTCTAGAGAAAAAAATGGCGTGAGGCTCCGCCATATTTTTGGTCCAGCCAGGTACAACTAGGCAGCTGGGGGCTGGATTCCACAGCATGGAGAGGCCCAAGCGTTCTGGGCCCCCCATGCTGCGAATTGCAGCCCGCAGCCGCCCCAAAAAATGGCGCATTCATTGAAGCGCCATTTTCTGGCGCTGTACCCAGACTCTTCCAGTTGCCCTGGTGCCGGTGGCAAACTGGGTAATAAAGGGGTTAATGCCAGCTTGTTATTGGCAGCTGGCACCAAGCCCCGAGATTCATAATTTAGGGCCAATGTTAGACCCGCCATTAGGAATCTCTGGTAAATAGTCAGAAAATACACACAGAGAAAAATCTTTTTATTTGAAAAAAAAAAAAAAAAAATTTGGACTCCATCTTTATTATAAAGATCCGACGTAGTCCACAACGAAGGTCCCACGGCGCTCGACCGCCTCCGACGTAGTCCACAACGAAGGTCCCATGACGCTCGATCGCCACTGCTCAATCCAGAGATTGCAGCAAGGGATCAAGTGTCCTCTTCCTACAGCCTATGGGGTCAGAGTTATGTTGCACTGTATAACAATGATCTGTCATACAGTGCACCATGACTATTATCCCAGAGACTACAACAAGAGGATACGTGATCCCTTGTTGCACCCATCCATTCACCTATGCACCCATCAGCCATGCACACACACATCCACGCCCGCTCGCTGACATCCACGCACGCAGACAGTACAGTGACACCTGAGTCACCCCCCCTCACACGGGCCGCAGGAGCCCGATCATTCCATGGCCCACCGTTTGGGCCAAGGGTCGGGAATGAACTTGTTTTCATGGCCCAAACGGTGGGCCAAGGGTCGGGAAGGGGTTAATGGCTGCCGCTGCTTATAGGAGAGGGGTCATCCTCATCCTGTGCCCCCCGGAGACTGGCTGGCTGATAATGGCCGCTGTACCCCCAGATAGAGTGATGAGGAGGGAGGGGGGGGGGGGCGGGGCGCTGGAAGAAAGAGCGCGTCTCATGTAAAAAACGCGCCCTCTCTGCTCTGGCCCGCCCCCTGCTGTGACGCAGGCAGCGTCATCCTCGTCATCCGGGGGGCGTTGAGAAGCCGTGGCCTAAATTTGTGACCTGCGGCCGCAAATGGCGCCAGAGCGGCGCGGAGGTGCGGGGGGGGGGGGGTCGAGAACAAAACCGGACCCCGCCGGACCCCTTGGGCAGACAGCAGTGGCGGGATGTGCGCCCCCACAGAGGACCCAGCTAGGGAAGATCTCCCTTTGCTGGGATATAGCCCCCGCAGAGGACCCAGAGTACTGGGTCCTCTGTAACCACCAGGATGCAGCCCTTAGTGCTGGCTGCTGCAGGGACACAGGCAAGCCGTGTCCCTGCTAGTGCCGTTTGCCCCGTTGTTGGTCCCCCCGGCCCTTCAGAGGTTCACAGCAGAGCTGTGTGCCCTGGTACTGCGGCAAGCAGGCTGCCGCTGAGGGGTAAGGAGTCTTCAGCAGAGCTGGGTACTCCTGGGTGCCTAGAGCAGATCCGAGCTGCTGCACCAGAGGCTCTACCTGCGGAGTCTCGACCTAAATGAACCCCAAAGGGGTATTTAGGGAGGGATGCTGCTCCACTGTCAGGTGCCTTGTCCTTCGCCTCGACCTCAACCCAGTAACCCCAACAGTGGGGAAATGGGGAGGGAGGATTGTTGTCTCAACCTCAACCCGGCGTCCCCAACATTGGGGGACCGAGGAGGGAGCGGCATGTTATTGGGAACAGTCGACCTCAACCAGGTGCCCCCAACAGTGGGGGGCCGAGGAGGGACCATGCCAGGAGTCTCGTCAGAGACCCACTTTTCTTCTCCTTGAAGAAAAAAATCCAAAAAGGAAGTTTTTTAGGAGCACTAAAAAAATATGTGTGTGTCTCCTAGACACTAAGCAAAAACTGGAGAAGCACTTCCTGCTCCAGGGGTGTATACTGCAGAGGAGGAGCCACTTAACTCTTTTGCAGATTTTGCCTAGTGTCACCTCCTAGTGGACAGCAGCATAACACCCACAGTCTGTGTCCCCCAATGAGGCGAAGGAGAAACATTATTTTTTTTTTTTAAGTCCACTTGGGCATGGAGTTGTTTATAATAGAAGCAGGGGTTGGGGGTAAGGCTCCAAGGTGGGAGGGTTGCAAGGGGAGGGCAGCGGCTTTGGTGTGAGTCACCGGAGACAGGAGCAAGCTGCAGCTAGTTATCACGTGGGCCAGCTGTTTAAGCTAATGGAATATTCACTGCACTCCCCTATCCATCACCTCTCAGCACTGAAGCCAGCGCTGAGAAGTGGGTGGGATGATGGGTGGGAGAACGAGGCAGAGGCGCTTATTAAAATTAACTTAAACAGCGAGTTCACATGATCACTTGCCTCTGCTGCAGCAATCGTGTGTGTGATATTCACTACTGCCCATGATTCATCATTGGCGTGGGAAGAAGTGAATTTACCGGATAAAATAATATACTTATCTCCCATTGCTCCCCTGCAGCACCACACATCCTCTTGTCTTTTTGTGCAGTCAGCTGATAAGGTGGGTGGAGCATGGCACGACGGACGTCATCAATGCATGCTAACGCACGGATCATCCAGCTGCCAACAAAAGAACACAGGAGGATGTGTGGTGCTGCAGGGGAGCAATGGAAGGGGAGTAAAATTATTTATTTTAAGTATGTGCCATGATAAGGGTTCCATATGCTGGGTTGAGGGACAAATACTAGGATATGGGGTATACATACCAGGACGGAGCATCATATAGGATATGGGCACAAACACCAGGATGATGAACATATATACCTGAAAGGGGCAGGGGCGTAACTGCAATAGGTGCAGGGCTTGCGATCGCACCCGGGCCCTGCAGCCTAGGGGGGCCCCAAAAGTTCATCTGGCCTATATAAAAAGACTAATACTATTAAGGATTTGCAATAATTGGGGGCCCCGTTGGAGCTTTCGCATCAGGGCCCCTGGGCCTGAAGTTACGCTACTGGAAAGGGGCACAGGAAGGGGGACATTATCCCCATAAGTGACAGAAGCAGAACTCCCACATAAGTGTCATGACCACATTTTTTGCTTCTATTTTATTTTCCTCCTTTAAAACCTGGGTGCAAGTTATGGTCTTTTAGTAAAAAAAAAAATACTATTACTTGTTCCCGACTGGTTATCTATGTGAGCCAGGTTTCATTCAGTCAAAAGAATTTCCTACACACATCCTCCATTTCTGTACTCTAATTTTCCATTTGAATCAGGTGGTCTTATTTTGAGTGAAGAGCTTAGCTTCTAGCTTATTGTAAGAAGTATAGGTTTGATGACATTTTGTGTTAGCAGGCATTTCTATAGTAATTTGACATATATGGGATCTAAGCATGAGTTTAGTTTAGCAATATCGTTCAACTCTTCAACCAGAAGAGAAGATCAACCCCTTGTTTGTTGAGATATTTGCCATCATACAGGTGATGGTGATTTATGGAGGAGTGTTGTGGTAGGGTGGTGTTTGGCATTGAGCTGACTTTAGCTAGAAGCTCCATTGTAATCTTTTAGGGTATGTGCCCACAGGAAGGTTTTGCTGCGTTTGAGATCAGGTTTTGCCTTGGTTTTATGTAAATCTATGCTAATCTTATCCTGAGTTTTTGGTTTCCATCAAAACCTATGTTATTAGGGAAAAGCTTTCACACACATTGGTTTGCGTAGGCAAGTGGCTAAATAAACAGAGTATACACCATTACTCTGTTTGCCATCATTGCAGGTCAGCGCGGTGATTCTTTTCAACTCAGTGCTTTCTGTGTTTATCTGGTCACAGTCCTGAAAGATATTTGTACCTGTATTTATTATATGGTTTGGATAGGTAAAATGTGGATTCATTACCACTATTTCCTACACAGCAAACTTTAATGGCTCCTTAAAGGGATACTGGGCATGTATTGGCCAGATGAGTCTATTAGGCTGGTATGAGGAACTGGCAATGTCGCAGTCATTGGTGCGCAATTTCAGCACCCCGATTTTAGATGTTGGTTTAGGTCTGTAATGGAGGTTTTGCTGGTTCTGTTTATCTGTATTCTGGCATATTTACATTAATTTCATGTTTATTTGGTATTTCAGCCTCCTGGTCAGCCGCGTTTTTTTTGCGGCCGCACCTGCAGCAAATGCCGATACCGCACTTGCCGCAAGCCCGCATAGACATTCTACGGGGCTTGCCGCAACTGTGCCGCAAGTGCAGCGGTTATGCGGTAATCGCGGCAGATGCGTTTTTTTTCACCGCATCAGCCGCAATCGGCAAAAAACCGCTGATATGAAAGCAGCCTAAGGCTGCTTTCACATTACGTTTTTCTTGGATCCGTGGCTGTCCGTTGTCCCCCATGTTACTCTATGGCCACGGATCTCATCAGATTTGGCCTTATTGCCGTCCGATTTTTAGCTGTACCCAAAAATCAGAGACTACTCCGATTTTGGGCACAGAGGATCAAATCGAACCGAATCGGATCCAACACGATCAGCGCCAAATAACACTGGGCCTATGGAGCACAGGTCCGAGGAAAAACAGCTGATTCTTCCTCGGACCCGATTTTAGTGTACTGAGCATGCTCAATACACTAAAATTGCTCCCAACCATCTAATTTCACTTCTGTGATGGTTAAAAATAAAAAAAATAATAATCTTTATTCTTACCGATACAGCGATCCCCCGATGTCTCCATCTCACTCCCAGTACAGGACCTGCTGTGACATCACATACCGATCAGCTGATCGGGTCACATGACCGGTTACCGTGGTAACTGCGGTCATGTGACCCGATAACGCTGCCGGGTTGTGACGTCACGGCAGGTCCTGTAAGCATTGAGAGCTGCTGCAGGCATCGGTGGATCGCCGGACAGGTGAGCATAGAGATTTTTTTATTTTTAACCCTTTCTTTTACTAAATTTCACTTCTGCAATGTATGTATATATATTGCAGAAGTGAAAGTGCCACGCACAGCACTTTCTGTGTCCGGAACCGTGATAATCATGGACCCGGACACAGAAAAGGTCACCTCCAATGGAATCTCTTCCTGTCCGTGGGGTCCTGCAAAAAGTAGGATCCCACGGACAGGAAAAATTACGTAATGTGAAAGCAGCCTAAGAGGACTGTCA